>JYJE01002174.1:4089-20482 GCA_000983655.1 Zymoseptoria brevis | reverse complement strand
AAGCTAGTAGAGCCTAAGGTTATTATTAGTCTAGCTATTCGGTAAGGATGTAAAGAAGGCATAGTAGTCGTTATCTAGCTCAAAATCCTATAGCTATAAGGACTAGATGTTACTAGTTACTACCTTATATATTAATGCTAGTAGTAGTGAAGTCTAATTAGTATAGATCGTTATAATAAGAGTTATCTATTTACGCGAGCTATCTTAGATGTTACTAACGAGCCGGCTAGACTTAAAGTAGTCCTTTATAAAGACTCGCTTTGTCTTCTAAAGCATACCGATTAAGAAGCCCTTCTCGTCTATGTTATACGTGTTCTATAGCTCGATGTTGTATTGCTTAATCTTACTCTTAAGGAGGTCGTAATACAACTAAAACTAATGCGTAGACTCTGCCTTCTTACGGTTCTTATCGAGGGGATTAAGGTATTTAGAATCGATGTCCTTATGCCTTCTAACGAACCGTCCTACCTAGTAGCGACTTAGAAGGACCTTCGCGATATCGTAAACGAACGTACGAACTATGTCCGGTGTTAGTAGAATGCCTCTACGTGTAAGTGTGTCGATGTAGCGCACAAGGGTACGTTCTTGCTAGTGTAATAATATCGACATGTTTTTAGAGCGTGCAGCTTTAGAATTGGTGACTCCGTTATAACGCTTTAATAACGTCGTCCTATAGACGCTATGCTTCGTAGCAATTTTCTAAATATTCTTTACATTAGTCGCTGTTAGCTCCTCTAACGCATCGTTAATTGGAGCTATAGTTGTAGTGCATTAATTCGTGGAAGTTGTGCTATAATCCTCGTGTTGACGTTCTTCGAATTTCTACCGTGCACCACGTGATCCGTGCACAACATGATCCTCACTTCTATCGAAGACGGACCGGAACCTTGGGAGAAAAACAGACTTGGACCTGCATTACCCGCTACATCTACACATTCGACAACGTCTTCTCCTTTCTAACCTTTCTCCTTGTCTTTTACCTTTGGCGCGGAGGAGAGTCTGGTGTTTCTTCTCGAATCTCTTGTCCTTCACTACGCCTCCTCTCGCACCAACTTCCGACTTAACTCCCTCGACCATTGTACCGGAGCCGATGGACGATTGCACCAATTGACAACATCTACAGCCAGTCTGACGTCGACGGCGAACGAGATAATCAACACTAGCTCACCTTCCGCTTCTCGCACACCTCACGCCCTCGATCACCCTCACATAAATCCCTCCAATCCACCGATCCTCGCACACTCGGAGCCTCACGCCCTCGCTGGCCGAGCAGAGCCCGAGGAGATGCCGGACTGAGAAGGCTCGGCGGAGCGCACGAACCAGCATGAATGTCAAGAGCAGAGTTTGAGAGCAGACACCGGACTACACGGACCTGAACAACTGGATGGAGTTTACAGACGGATCCCTAAAGAGCCGGACGGGCTACGCAGAGCGACACACGCGGAGCGGAACGGGCGTGAGGTCTGAACGGCGTGTTTGGCCAGATGGAGTTTATGGACTGAGAGACGGACTTCCGAGAGCAGCACACACCGGTGCACATAGACCTGATCCACCAGACGGAGCTTACAGACTGGTGCCCTAGAGAGCCAGACGAGCCTCACAGAGCAACACTCGCGGAGCGAGCGTTGTGAGGCCTGAACGGCGTGTTTGGCCAGATGGAGTTCATCGACCTAAGCAACGGTGCAGACGTAATTGGGACCGAATGGCCGTAGCCAATGCGCACAGGCACTTTGCAGCAACGCACACAGGCGTTGTGTGGGTAGCATGGGAGACAGCAGTCGATGCGGACGCGCAACGACGATGTCTACCTCATCGCTCCGCCGCTGGCAGTCGACGGCTGTCACTAATTGGAAGCGGACTCAAGCGCTCCGGATTCACGACTCTCGGTCCTCGTTCCGGCAACATCAATTTCACATGCTTACGGAGGGTGCTTAGTATCCTCCCAGGACGACACATTCCCTGACTTTGACACCGATAGCAGCCACATCTATTTCACCAACTGCCAGATTTACCGACATCCGCAGCTCCCTCAACGAATGTCCTGGATACCACCTCTCTCGACCGCAGCTCTTGCACGACTGCGCTGGATCCCATCTTCACCGACATCCGCAGCTCCTTAACGACTGCGCTGGATCCACGACTCCTCGTGCCTCATCCGCACGACCGCATGGACACTCACTCGCAACTCCTTCGGGCTGCGACGGAATCGCGCGTTCTCGATCTTTAGCTGCACGGCCACCAGCTTCGCCCCACGACCACACCGCCTCACCGCCTTACCGCCTTACCGAATACTCGCAAAAGCAGAATCACCGGCATGGATAGAATCGCCTCGCTCTCACGGCTGAGTCATGGAAGCCAGGAATGAATGCACAAAGACATGATTTTCTGATTAGGTACAAGGCTGGGCTGGAAGATGGCAGGAGTCCAGACTAAGGTAGCAGTGAAATTCACTTGAGAGTCAGCAGAGACGGGAGTCGAAGGCCTTCCATCTCAAGCACCCCGCTGCAAAGCTGAGTTGATGAAAAGCGGGGTAGTGACGTAGACGCGTGCAGGCGCGTCTCCCAATTCCGACTCTTTCCAACGACTTTCAACTTTCAACTTTCGACCATCCAAACAAACAAACAAACCATTCACCAACATGCAGCGATCCATCGAGCACGAGCTACAAACCCGCGTGGAAGCACTGGAGGCAGAAGTCAAGGACCTCCGCATTATGATAACACACGTGCGTTCAATCGTTGCGGCAGCCGATCCTGATGGACCTCACTGATCAATATCCGGCAGATACTTCAACTTATACCCGAGCCCATGTCACCCACCTCCACGCTGCGTGCCGATAACATGTCACCCACCTCCACGCTGCGTGCCGATGACACCTCACCTACCTCCATCCTCCGTGCCGGCGCCGTCTCACCTACCTCCACCCTGCGTCCCGACGGAGCAGCGCCATCGGACACCAGCTCTCCCACTGCGATCAAGCAAGAACCCACCGTGGAGACTCCGCGCAAGGCCACCATTTCTGTACAGAGCATGTGCATGATCAACGCCAACGGGATGAGCAGCAGTCCTGTTCGCAGAAACTGAAAAGAGATGACTTATGGGATGATAATAATAAGTGGATGCGGAGGAGGGAAAATGTACGGTACCGCTTCATTGCAGGTCCATCGCAGGCGAGTAACAAATGGAGGAAGTTTGTGGCACTCAGATGTCCGGAGAGATAATCGAAAGCTCGGAGCTCGGAACGGTGCGCTAAGTGTATACTACTCTTCTCCGCCGCATATGTTAATACCTGCTGTTGCCTCTCCGCCGCATGCGCCAACATCTACTGTTGCTTCTCTCTCCTAAAGTCTGCTGCATTATCTTGCTTCGCTTTCCTGCCTGTAGCGAGGTTAGCGGTGTGTTCGAGGCCATGTACTCTATAGTGGGTAAGTCTATAATCGGGTCAGTCTGGCCGAAGCGAGGTCAGCGACAGCGAAGGCGCATACAACAAATCCGCGTTCCGAATCCTTTGCACGCTACGACGCCAAATCATCCAAGCTACATTTCTATACGAACACGATGCGCCGAGGTTTTAGGAACCGGAAGGGAAACTACAGCTTCGGCGGGCGGGTTGCTACTAAACAGGACACATGTTCGGAACGAGGGCTGTACCTTATAACAACGACAACTGCTACCTCCGAACGACAACGAGCACCGCCTCCTTTATTAATCGTCTATTACTTTACTTACAATCCTCCCGACGAATTACTCTCCCGATAAAGACTTATCTTCGCCCGCGCCTCCGCCTCTACCGGGTATGAACATCTATCCGGCTACGCCTCTATAAACGTCTCCGCATTCTCCGAGGCACCGACGACCGTAGTCTGCGAGAACTGGAGTCTGGTTACATCTGTCGTGCTGGGCTCTGTGCAATCTTTAAACGCCAAGCCGCTATCGCCGCCGCGGAACCCGGAGAGTGGAAGGAAGAAGAGGGAAGGGATCGAGAAGGAACGGATACTAAGCCCGAGCCGGCAGCAATACCGAGAAAAGACGGCTTTTGATCGACATTCTACAGGGCATGCAAATGGCTACGATCGCGGAAGATAAGACCTTTCTACGGCGGACTTTTGACAGTAAGGGTAGACTTGCGATCCGGCCGTCGTACCATAGCGTCGGAGCCGGAAGTCCTGATATTGGTCCCGAGGTCCTACTCTCCTGTGGCTTGTGGTCCTAATATCGGTCCCTCTTCTGTGCCTTACTTCGATCTAGGTGCTCAGGTGCTGCTCCTCAGGTTGAGACAGATAAGCGATCATCCGCAGCTCATTAAGATGGCCATAAGCAAGGATAAAGACGCTTAACGACTGGTGTGCCGGTATTATAGCAAACCTTCTAGATCTGGCGAAGTACAGCTAAGAATCCGAGCCTAAGGAAGTCTCTCCGCTGTGGATAAGGATCTACTTCCGGCTATAAACCTAGAGAGGAGTAGGAAGGGAAAGAACAGCTCTTCGAATGTTGAAGCGAAGTTGCGGAAGAGCATAGCGACATGGTGGAGAGGCGCTGGTTGGACGAGAACGGAATGTCGCTTTGCAGGTCAAGATAGTGCTAAGGGCTACTGGAGTCGAAGAAGTCGGAATCGCGCAATGCCGACAAGAGACTGTTTTATGTGTCGATAGCATCTGCGTCGATGTCCTTGATGCCGAGTAGGTAGTCGTTGTTTTGCGACCTCGACGCTGACGAAGAACATGGAAAGTTTGCAATGACTAAGCTAGAACGCCAGCAATAAAGATTAAGCCACCCTCGGTAGTTACGCAATAGCAGAGAACGCGCGTACCTATTTTTGGTACGCGCGTTCTCCACCCTTAGTTAGCTATAGAGGATCGTGTATATTTATGCTTTATATATACTCGTCGTCGCTAATATAGTTAGTCGCTCGTATTGTTACTCGTATTATTACTACTTACTAACTACTATTATAGACTCGAGGTTATCGGCTTCTAGAGCACGTACAACACTAGCTCCGTAAGGCATTCGATACCGGCTAGAGTAGTCGATTATCGCTAGACGATATAAGCTAGATCGTATAAGGGTAATACGTATACGGTTATCTATAGAGTTGTTTAGTACCGCGTATCTACTAGCTCTCGTTCGTCGTAGCCGACCGACTATCCTTACCGCCGCTAAGGAGCTCTAGCTCTTATAATACCTGTCCGACTAGCCGGACGTATATCTAGATAAAATAGTATAGTTCGTATTCGATATAATAGGTAAGGGAGTATATAATAGGACGTTATAGAATATCCTCTATAGGTATAGCTAGAGTCGGAAGGTAGCTCGAAGGATTGCCGGTAAGCGTAACGAGGAGCTAAGGAGCTATTAGAAGGTAAAGGCGACGGGCTAGCTACGCGAGAAGCTAGTATTTATTAATAAGTCGGCGGTAAATAAGCGTAATAGACTAAGGAAGTATTCGTAGGGGCCTATTAGTCGTCCGGCGGATACGTCGTCGCCGTCGAGGTAGTCGGAGCGGTAGTCGTTAGTACCTATAATAATAATTAATAGCTACCTTAATAGCCCTATACTTAAGTAGGGCGCTATTAAGGTAGAGGATATCGTTAGCTAGCTACGCGACGTTGTCCTTCTATAGCTCTTACCTAGCTCTATTATCGTTATAGATAATACGAGTATCTACCGGTATAAGGAGGTATCTATTATAGTCGCTAATACCCTCTACTTCCTCGAATACCTACTACCTTACTTACCCGACTTTAACCCTATCGAGTAGTCCTTTAACGTACTAAAGGCGTAGATTAAACGGCACCGGATAGAGCTACCGGCATTCGATAGTTTTAAGGCGTTCTTAATATATATAGTACGTAAGTAGAAGTTTAGTAAGACGGCGTAGAAGTATTTTAAGAAGAGCGGTTATTACTAAAGAATTCGACGTTATAACGGATGCTCCCTATTAGCCTACGCCGACCCGGGAGCGACCGTCGCGATATATAACTAGCGCGAATTAAGGTAAATATATCTACTCGAATTATACCCTCTATACTAACTATATAACAACTATTCTATTATATATCCTTAATATTAAACTCTATATATAATAAGAGCGTACGAATAAGTACGACTAGAAAGCTAAGCAAAATGTAGTAGTAGTAGCCTATAATCGTAATAGCTACTTAACTTTACTCTCGAGGGCTCCGGCGCCCCTTCCGAATATACCTTTTCTACGCCTTTATAGTACGATAATACTTTAACCGGTGTCTAATATAGAAGCTATCCTATATATTCTAATACTCCTTATCTAGTAAACAAAGGTTAGTAATAGCCTAGTTACCGCTATAGACTACTCGTTATATAGCTTCTAAACCCTTTAGACCGGCCGGTAGGATTACTAAACTCCTTACGAGCGCGTATAAAGGCGAAGAACGCGCTAATATCGTCGACGTCGTCCGTTTAAGAGCTCGGCGGCTCGCGGTCGTAAGCTATCGAAGGCCGTAAGCCTTTACTAGATTTTGTATAAGGAACGATAGTAGCCGCTAAAGGGAGGCTACTAGATACCGAGCCGGCGGTATAGATATAGAAGACGAGGTCCTATTATATAGCACCCCCCTTTATCTTCGAACGTATAGAGTTAATAGTGCCCTTATCCGCGGTTAGACCGCTCGCCTTCCTATTTATAAGGTCCTTATATATTATAGGGCCTAGATCCTTAGCCGTAAGTTAGCTATTCGTAATACTAGAGGCCTATATAGTAAGAGTCGTTCCGTAAAGAGGGTAGTAATTAGTAGGCTCGTTAATACTATAGATATAGTATATAAAGCCCTTGTTCTTATAACGAGCGTTCGTATATAGCTATCGTCTTATAATATCCTTACTCCTATTACCTAAGCTAGACAACGCCTTATAGTCGTTTAGTAACTAACTTAATTAAATCGTCGTAGCCGTTCTTCGACCTAGTATCGAGCCGACGACCGGAAGCTCTACCTTAATAATAATATCTACCTTTTAATCGCTATAGCCGGTACGATACTATATCTCTAACTACCTTACGATTAAGTACTAGCTATACTCGTTCTTCTAAGGAAACTATATATAAGAGCGGACTATAAGCTTCGGATACGATACCTTTATTTATACTCGATTAAGGACGACCTTTAGATCTATAATAGCATTTCGAATCTATACGTCGACATCTAATGCTACCTTATCTTAGTTATTACTAGAGCTATATAGCGTATCTACTTATAACTTAGTCCGTCCTTAGCGTACGTATAAAGCGATAGTAAATTCGAACGGTATATTATCTACCTCCTCTTCTTCTACCTTAATAATACGGCGACGAGCTAACGACGTAGAGGTAGTAGGGCGGCGGCGACGAGAAGGCGCTAGCGTTTAATATAACGGCGGTAGTAAGGTTCTATTATTTCCTTCTTCTTCTACCTTATCCTTACTATTAATATCGATATCCGGTCGCGCGCGCTTACTAGTTATCGCACCGACGACCTAAGTAGCCTTTAACCGTAGCCTACGCTACTATAAGTATTTACGCTTTAACCTCCTCTTATCTTTTAATATTACCTTAGCGCGTAGACGGTCTTAACGATAAGCCTCTTCTTTAATAGTAGTATTAATAGCGGCCTACTTACTAATAGACCGGATAGTGCTATTAACCGCGTTACTACGAGCGATACCCTCCTCTTCCTCCTTATTAACCGCGTTACTACGAGCGACTTAATCCTCCTTTTCCTCCTCGATTCGACTTAATTTAGCGTCTACCGCTCTACCTCTACGACCTCCTAGCCTTAACGCGTTAATAGCTTCCTCGACAATACGCGTACGAACGACCTTCCGCGGTAAGCGACGAGGACTTAATCTAGCGGTAGAAGGAGGGCTTGAAGGCGGCATAAAAAAAGACGGTATAGCAACAACACCTTAGAGGGCTGGTTTAGAGCGACAATAGAGCTATACCGACGACACAAGAGCAGGTAAACAACAGGAAATTAACATTAGGGCTGACTGGGTTTGGTAGAGAACACGCGTACTAAACCGTGGTACGAGGGCTCTCTACACGTCCCAAAACCGAGGGTGGCTCAATCTTCATTGCTGGCGTTCTAGCACATCTCCAGGCACCCGCCCCATCAAAGACCCTCGACAACGCCTTCGACATCCGATCCCTCCGTACCTAATCTTCCCTCCTTGGAATGACGACTGCCTCTCACAGCCCGTTTTCGACCATGCCTACAAAGCTCTGACTAAAACAATACGACCAACGCTACGAATTCCGACATAGTGGAGCAAATACGGCAACAACGCCTCCGCCAGGCGCACCAACTAGCCCGGATCTAGCATTTCCGCGATCCGCCCCCGTCTCTTGCGCAAGTCTCAGGACTGCGCCGCTCTCCGCTCGCTCGTCTCACCACCGCCCTAACACTGCACCACGGATGGTCTCTACGCCTAAGCACTGCGCCATCCGACCCAAACAACCGACCCAAACGTCCGCCGCTGCTACGTGCCACTCTGCTCTACTCTCCGTCCTTCTCGCACAAGGCTTTCTTTTTACTGCTTCAGCCCGGACTTGTGCGAAGCCAACGAACAGCTCAATTCCGAATACAACACCAGATCGACCGTCGACGAGAAATCGCCTCCGGACGAGATCCTCCCGCTGAACTCCCGCGCAGACGAAACCGCCAGCCAGGATTACGACTCAACGCAGCGTTATGATACTTTCCATCGATGGCTGGTCTGCAGGATGACGAGGCGACAGACATAACCGAGTCCGCTATGCCAGTCCGGTCCCAAGACACGACAGCGCCGGAAGGTGTGACAATAGATGGCCATTCTCAGGATCATCGAAATCGTCTTCCTCCTCTACCGCCGTGCTGTTACTGCCTTGAATCGCTTTCATCGTTGTCCTCCTGCTCCTCCTCCTCCTCCTCCTCCTCCTCTCCTCCCCTTTGCCTTCTTGCCACTGTTCCAAGTCCTTATCCGAGGAAGGTTCAACCGCTCAGGTAGTAACTTGGAACGTTCCTGCACGGGTTACGGCGGGTCTCGACAATCTCTGCGCTGGACCTGGCATAGATGATTAGCGAGTCTCAGCCGGAAATTCGAGCTCGGGAGGCGCGTCGATGAGACTGCTTACGCGCGTCTTCTTGAATTGCGATGTGGATGCGGCGTCTGGGTGCTGTACTCGACGTTCTGCAGCGGTAACGGAGAGAGATTCCTCTGCATCGGCTGGAGTATCTTCGCGGAAGCCTGTGGAAGGTGCCAGGATTGACATTCTTTGTCTCAAAGATCCGAATGGTAATGTGGCATAAGCTGGGACGGACAAACCTTGCTCGAGCTTACCTGAAGGGTCGGGTGCTGTGCCGGAAGAAGTTTTATAGTCTCGCAGCTGTAGTGGGACGAACACAGGCTGTCGTGGGTCTCATCAGTGGAGGCAAAGAAAGTGTTAAGCTTCCTGGTCGAGAAGATTATACCTTAAATGGCAATTCATGTCTGGGAAGGCTTGACGGTGCTGTGGTATGATTCCGACCAACGTTGGACACGTGTGAGGTTAGTCACATGTTACAGCTAACGCAGGGCATGCATAATTCCGCGTCGGACCCGAGAATGGCGGCACGGATATTCATGACTTATCGTTATCGTCATTTCTCCGGCTTCATCTTCTCCCTCATCACCGAGGAATCGCAACTACCTCACTTGCGCAGGACGACTCGCCATCCAACATAGCAAGCTCCCACGCCGCACCTGGCGTTGGAGGTACACTGCCGGCCAGTATCTCCCTTTATGGACTATCAACTGGTTTGTGAGAAAAGAGACGTCCTACATCGCGAAACGACAGCAAAGATCGGGCAGTGAAGCACTGCGTTGCTTCCGATTTAATGCATCGATCGATATCCTCTCTCCGGCAGTCTCGAAGCTTGCTAGCGATATTCGACAATACCACCTTTACGCAGCACATCCTCATCACCTGTCGCAGTCCAGATAACGACCCAAAACGCTGAGCAATCGCAGTCCGGATATGAGGAGTTTCTCGCTAGCGGACCTGCCCACTACTTTCCGCCGACTTCACAACAAAAACCACCTTCACGACAGCACACCTTCAGGACGGAGACAAGATGAAGAGTCAGCTGGATGAGCAATCGCAGTCCGGATATGAGGAGCCTCTCGCTCGCCGGTGGGCTTGATGCGCCAACGCTGCTACAGACATTGGCAGCGGAGTGGGATAGAGACGGTGGCGGAGGATCTGGACACCTACACTCATCGAAGTGACGGACTACAGGCCGACTGTGACGCACATCACACCTCATCCAAACAAGACCACGATGGTGAAGCGTCGTACCACCATCTCGCCTCACCTGGGTGCTGATAGCAGCAAGCGTGTCTCGCCTCACCTGGGTGCTGATAGCAGCAAGCGTGTCAAGCGCTTCTCTACGAGACACTCACTTCCAGCCGCGCTGTCGCGGCATAATGGAGAACAGGAGTATGCTCCGTTACGGGAAGTGCTCGAGCCACGCATGCCTTCACGGTCACAGCAGCATGCAGCCTGCGCTGCCCGCATGCGTTAACTCTCCGCTCAGCTGGAGTCAACTCCCCGCGCAGCAGACGGAGACGCAGATAGGCAACATTGAGCGGGTGGAGCAGATCGAGTCGGAGCTTTTGAGACTGCACGAGGAACAGAACAACGCCCTCGGCAACTTAATGGACGACAACATCGATATGCCGGACTGGAAGAGGGGAGCAAGGAGGAGAGGTTGTTGTGGAGTCTGTTTACCTTGCGCCGCCATCGACACTGTAATGCCCGACTCTACACATCTCACACCACCGCCCACGGTCCTTGGACGAATGATTGTCTAAGTGCGTCCTGCAGTACCACCGAAGCTGCCAAAACGACACTCCAGCCCGTGCAGAGCATCATCTCGTTCGCCACCGCAAAACTTCCTGTGCCTCACGTGGATCCTACCTCCGCATTCTGGTCCACAGAGTCGAGAGCAAGCAGTTTCATCGACGCGCCTCACGAGCTCGAATCTCCGGCCGATGACTTCTGGCCTTCTGTGCGCTCCAGCGCCAAGAATAACAGATCCTGCTATAGCCGACGGAGTCGAGACTACCGGACGGGTACCAACGGTGAGGCACACGCGGCACTTCCAGTCTCGTGTCGTGGACAGGAGTCTGCTTCGTTGTCGCCGAATGAGAAGAAGTAACGACGCATACGCGGGCTTTGATTGGTGAAGGCCGTGTCGATTCGATCTTTAGGTTGTCTCGGAAGGTTTGTCCTGATCGTGTATCTGTACCCAGAGAGCAGTATTGTATGCTAAGATCACTAATAATCAAAAGCTTCTCCTCGAACAGCTCACTCGGCTAGAGTACGACCGGCCGAAATTACTTGCATTTGCTCCTAATGCATCTCATCTCCGCCGTACCAGTTTCACTCGCGGTACGGAAAACCTTACGGTCAGTTAGTACCTCCCAGTACGGTCCCACTCCGCAGATTTTAACTGACCCGTGCAAGGCGCCGCGTTTACGAATTGCAAACCTCCACTCGCGAGCATTCCTATTACGACGATGTCCGCATTTAAATAGCAGCGTCACAGCCCTGTCTAGGCAGCACAATGTCTCTACTCCCGATTATTAAATGCCGAGGTTTCGGTGTGAGCGAGATTAAAGACGCCGCCCGACATCGCCGTCTAGCATATAATATTCGACCTTTGCGTAGCGCAAGACACCGCTAACCATCCTCGAAAGCTCTGCTAGTGTAGGAGGAGGAGCATCGTGTAGGTGAGCACATCGTCCGTGTTTTCTCGCTGCTAGAACGAACGCTTATCAATTACGTAGCCCACCCGCGTCGCAATTTGAGGACTGCATCTACATGCTCCCTCCCTATCTTACCGCGACATATTCTCCATTTCCACCTAGACGGATTCGTATCTATCTAGGTCGAGAAAGTCGGGCGTAGGCTCGCGGTACTCGAGGAATGGATTCGGTATAGAAGACAGTTCTTCGTCCGGGTCTTGGCTACGAATTTCGAGTTGTTATCTTGTCTAGCGTTAATATTCCATCTATCGTTGTTCTCGCATCTAACGTTGCCCTCTTATCCGCCGTAACTCTCTTATCCGCCGTAACTCTCTTATGCGCCGTGACTCTCTTATGCGCCGTAACGCTCTTAACCGCCGCGACGCTTACATCTAGCGTCGGAGCTGTAAGAATGCGGCAGAGTCTACATATTATCAGATAGATAGCTGCGGGAGGAACGGTCAGCTAGGTAGACCTTTAAGCTCTGCTGTACGCACGGTTGTCCGAGGATCTATCGCCTATTTTCACAGCCTTATCTTCACTAGTTAGAGAGTGCGGTCGGAGATAAGGCAGTAAAATGGGGGTAAGGAGGAACCGGCGGGTTCGGAGGGACTAAAACAGTTTAATGCGACTAAGGAAGAGCGGGATTAACGTATTAGGCGGCTGCGTAATGGATCTAATGGATCGAGGGAGGTTAAGGGGGAAGAGCAGAGTCTAAAGGACCGAGGGAGTCGGGAGCAGCGACTAAGTATGTGCCGGGTCAACACTTTAAGCTCCGGTATAGCTTGAAGGTAGCGACTAGGTGTTAGCGGGATCGACGTGTTAAGCTGCGTAATAAACGAACGGTTAGCTAGCTCCGATAAACCGAGAGGGTAGAAAGTGCACGCACGCTCGGCCGTGAAGGCTGCGAGTCGATCGCTTAAACGACGATAATACGGCATAACCGGAGGAGGCGCGTCTGGAGCCGGTGTAAGGGGAAGGGGAAAAATAGCCGGTCGTCGTGAAGGCGTTAGCTAGGAACCGGCGAGGTAATAGTAATGAAACGCCCGTCTTGTATATAGGAGTTTGATCGATAGCACGATCTTCTCTGGCTACTGTCCGCCTCCGGGTACTATTAACCGACAGACGATCATGTTGCACGGACAGGCGGGAAGCCGCAGCAGTAAGCTAGCTCGAGAATCCAATCCTTAATGCGTTAATGAGCGCATTAGTCTGGTAGCTTAGTTATGCCCGCGGGTTTCGTGTAGTGGACTAGCGAGCAATCCGCTAATTCTGTTCTTATGGCCGGAGGGAGAAGAGGCAATAACAGCGACCACTTACTAAGATAATTGTCGAAGATGCAAGTATCCAATTTTGACTAGTTATTCATTATTCCAACCGATCCTGCCCTGCGTTAAGTTTCAGATCTGGCATACGGGAAGCATGCTAACGTGAATCATCGACTCTACGTTGGACTGGACCGGACCGGAGATGTCTCCGCCTTATAAGGATGGCAGCGGGAGTCACTGTCCTAATAATTCCTGCCCGATAAAACCTCTCCCGTCGACCGCTAACAACACATAGAAGCCGACTGGATTAGTATCATTATTATTATTATCGGGCCTTTGCATCTCACGTGCCGTTTCTAATGTCGCGTTCCGTTGGCGGATAATGTGGCATAGAAATGAGAGCTGTTACTCTCCGGATGAGAGCTGGCATCCTCTAACGAGAGCCGTTACTTTCCTAACTAGAGCGGTCACTTATAAAACTAGAGCGGTCACTTCCAAACTAGAGCCGACAATTTCCAACCAGAGCCGACACTTTCCAGAGCCGCCACTTTCTAGCTAGAGCTAACACTTTCCGAACACGGCAACGAATCGTGCTACCCTGTCTACTAAGCATTCCACGGGACCGAAATGAGGGCTGCGGGTTTCCAGGCGAGGAATAATGTAGGCCACTCATTCCTTTCATAAGCCAGCAGAAAGATGAAGCATGTCGTCAACCGCACGATGTGGCAGGGCAGATCTGTCGTAGACTGCAGTCTCGCGCGGCGTCCTACGGCACGGATCCGAGTCTTTGCGAGTGTGGTTCCATAGACCTTTGGCAGTCGCCTCTGGTTTGAGCTGTGCCCCTTAAGGATCGCGAACATGTTGTCGGCAATAATGTGGTTCCACGAACATGTTGTCGGCAATAAGGTAGTTCCATGGACCATTAGCAGTCGCCTCTGGTCTCTCGCTAAAGCGGCGGCGCGCGAGAGTATTCGAGGGGCTGGCTAGATTCGTCGCTGAAGCTTTCGCCGGACGACTGCGTGCGTTGCTAGGATAACATGGGCGCCATCTCGGTGATGAAGAGGAGACTTGCAGAGAATTGCAGATTTGGCTTCAGCCTTGGACGACTATGTGCATTGCTAGGATAACATAGGCGCCATCTCGTTAATGGAGAAGAGAGTTGCAATGAGGTTTGAGGTACGCTTACGTTCGGCAGCGATCCTGCGAGCTTTGTTCACGGCTAACGAGCTCGTCCACAGGTCTATATCTCCTCCAGCATTAACTATACCTCCGCTCTACTACGAACGCCTCCACACAGCGACAACGGATCGGATACGGAGGTTTACCTTGTAGAAACATAGCTAAGCACTCCCGCGGTGAAGGCGAGGGGTGTGGATGAGCCTCGTGAGATCAAGTTGTCGAGGCAGTTGGTGAAGAAAATGCATTGTGTCGAGTAAGGAGAAATGCTAAGTGACGCTGTAACCGGGCTGTCTTAGGAGACGGTTCCCGTTAATCATCTGTTGGAATCGTCGGCTGACGGCTCGTAAGTCCACAACTCCGCAGGCATTGTCGTCGAATGGCCATTTGATGATCGGCCAGTATAGTGACACTTGAGGTAGGACAACAGTGAGCGATTTCGAGCCGTATGCTGTTGTGTTCCGGGTAAAATGTCAGACTTCTAGAAAGCGAATGCAGGTGAGATTCTTTTCGGAGTAGGACCGTGCTTATTAAGCTACCGCTCGACCCGTGCCGAGTCGTGCGAAACCGTGCGAAACCGTGCGAAACCGTGCGAAACCGTGCGTAAACGTACGAAACCGGAGAACCAGCAGAACGAGAGCAAGTTCCATCCTCCCCTGCACCCTAATTTTCACTTCCATCAGCTGACCGTCGTCCTTTCGTCACAGTTCGCCGCATTTCGAACTACATCCTGCCTAGTAGCCTCTTCGTCGTCGTCCTCCTACTCCTCGCCCCGTATGGACACCCCTCCTTCTACCGCCGACACCACTACTACCGCCCGGCCAGTCCGCGCCCCAAACCCCGTTACCACAGTACTCACTGCTCACGGGGTCTTTACGGTCCACGAGTTGGAGGAGACGATGCCTACGACGAGCGTGGAGACGATGGCCACAACGAGGAGGCCTACATGTGGGCGGCTTGTCTGCGTCAGGACAGGGGAGCTCTGTGATGTCGCGTGGCCAAGAAGGGACATGCGGCGGACTGCCAGTAGCGGGGGGTTGATGAGATGGATTGGAGGGTGGGTGGGCTCAGAAGAGAAGAGAGTGAGATGAACATGCGGAGGACGAAAGATGTGACTAATCAATGGACCATACTGTCGAGCGCTGATCGTTCCGTGTATGAATCCAGACCCGTGTGGTTTGATCGGATCGATGTATGTGTGCCGATGTTTTGCCGTCCTCTCGAAGTACCGGAATCTCATCCTCCCGTCCTCTTCGACTTGAGAACATCCACATCGCACTCGAAAAACGACCTGTAATTCCTTTCATCCTTAGGGCCAAGTATTGCTGCTCCCGTTTCGTTTCTTGTTCAATTCCGCAGTGCATTCCTCGCTCCAAGTAGGTAGCTACCCGTCGATAGTGATTTTGCAGATTAACGTCTACGCTTAAAATCAACACACGACTACCAATCTCGACAACTCCCTATTATTAGCATTATGCGCATGGATAGCGACCGACTGGAACAGCGTCGTCCTCCTCCTCCTCTACCTCCTTCGTCGACACGTCTCCCGTCCTATCAGCCTGTCGCGTCCGCTCTACACAAGCCGAGCTGGTATTCCTCGCAAGAGCTAAGCTTTCCTTAGCGTAACTATCCGCGAGGCGGCGGAAGATATACAACACGCAGGTCTGGAGGCTAATGTACGTTGGAACTGCCTGGCCCTGGTAGGCCTAGTTAGTAAGAGCCGGGTTCGTAGCTACCTTCGTAGCGCGAAGAATAAAACAACGGAAAGTAGCCTACGTTCGTAAGACAGAACATTTTAAGTAAGGTTGGGA
The DNA here is from genome assembly GCA_000983655.1 of Zymoseptoria brevis. Lineage (NCBI taxonomy): Eukaryota > Fungi > Ascomycota > Dothideomycetes > Mycosphaerellales > Mycosphaerellaceae > Zymoseptoria > Zymoseptoria brevis. Next base: position 4,452 of record JYJE01002174.1, on the reverse strand, counting down.
GAATAATTGTTAATAGCTCGACGGAGGATACTACCTTACAGTATACTTTCCTTACTAAGCCTAACTACGACCCGCTACCTACAGGTTAGTAGCTACCGAAGTCTTCGTTACAAAACGTTATAACTTTATATTAGCCTAATCCGGCCGATTCTTAAGTAACAGCCGCTAAGGAACTAAGTCGAACTGTGTTAGAAAACAAGGTAAAACAAGTATGTTATTAATTACTTATCTACCGGTGCGAACGAGGGCTATATATATCCGTAACTACTATATCTAGAAGGTTCTACGAAGGTGTTAGCCGACGTTAGAAGGCGTTAGCTATTTATAAGTAGAAACGAAGTAAATGTTTAATATATTTCTAAC
>JYJE01002173.1:8094-30772 GCA_000983655.1 Zymoseptoria brevis | reverse complement strand
CCGACGCTAGGAAGCCCGCGCCCGTATCGTAGCCCTAACCCTAGAACGGCCTATAGTTTTAGGCTACTCGGCTCCTTTAATAGCTCTTTAGCTATCCTATATAATCCCTATATATAGATACGTACTTCTCGTAAGTAAAGCGTAGCCTATAATTAGGCTACCTCCTTATCTAGTTAGTAGATCTCTACTTCGACCTTATTAGGATTTACTAGGATAGATAGAACCCTAGATCCTAGTTACTTACTACTATCTTACCGGAGACTAGTAGGTAGGTCGCTATTAGATATTACGTCCGATATTAGGTTCTATAGACTATAGGCTCTTAGAAGAAGAATTAGAATTATAAGAAGTATAAAGATATCGTAGTATATAGAATACTAACTAATTATCTAATTAGTAATAAAACTAATTCTTACTATTGTTATAAGGTACCTATATACCTCCTAATATATAATTATACGTTATATATATAGCTAAGACTATATACCCTTAGCTATCGTATTACGCCGAGCCTCTACTCGACTTTACGTCTAAATCCTTAGTATATTACTCGGCTTCCTTAATAATATAGTAGTCGGATCCTTCCTTTTTTTAAGGATCTAATAATAATATTATTAGTTATAGTAGTACTTAATATACTTTATAGCTACTACTTATTTCTTAATATAATTCTATACTCGATATCGCGCCTATAAGGTATAGTATATATTTACTACTTAGTACCTTAGGTTAGTAGTAGTCGATCCTACCTACTATAATAGTAAGATACCTAAGAAGGAGGCTATAGCTTAGAGCCTATAGACGTAAAGCCGCGCTATACTACTTCCGGACCTAGGGGCTATAGAATTCTATTACTTCCTTAGGATCCTATCTATTAGAAGGGGGCTATAGCTTAGGGCCTATAGACGTAAAGCCGCGCTATACTACTTCTAGACCTAGGGGCTATAGAATTCTATTACCTCCTTAGGATCCTATCTATTAGAAAGTTTTTCTATATCTTACTATAGGTTTTCTATATATGTTTAGATAGAGTAGAAGCTATAAAAACCTCTAGCTTAGCTCTAAAAACTTTATAACTTTTTAGAAAACCTCTAATTCTTCCTTTTAGTAGTAATTTTCTTATTATTATAAATATTCGAGGTTTTCTCTTAAGCTACGAGGTTTTCCTAGACTAGCTAGAGGTTTTCTATATATATTTAGATATAGAGGAAGCTAGGAAAACCTCTAGCTAAGCTCTAAAAACTTTATAGCTTTTTAAAAAACCTCTAATCCTTCTTTTTACTAGTAAGTTTCTTATTATTATAGATATTAGAGGTTTTCTCTTAAGCTAGGAGGTTTTCCTAGACTAGCTATAGGTTTTCTATATATATTTAGATATAGTAGAAGCTAAGAAAACCTCTAGCTAAGCTCTAAAAACTCTATAGCCCTCTCGAAAACTAAATCTAGATCCGCGCTCGGTCCTACTAAGTAAAAATTAATATAAGTAGGGTAAGGGTTAGGCTTAGGCTTTAAGCTCGGACTCGGCATTTACGCCGTCGGTATCGCTTATACGTCTTTATCTCGGATTCGAATTCCTCTCGGGCTTAGATCCGCCGGTCCGCGCGTCTAGCCGCTCGCGCCGGACCCTTGCTGTTGAATCCGACATTCGCGATTTTATTGTCGTCCTCCGTCCTCGTTTTCATACTTCGTGCTATATTCTCCATTGTGATACGCGACAGGTCGCGTGTACGGCGGTAATCTTCACTTCTTTCTCATTGAGCAGCGATCGCGATGCGCGCTCGATCTCAGCAGCATTGACCATGAACGCTCAGAACTTCTTCGTACAGTTCTGCCGCTTCACAGCACGCCGCTACCCTTTCCTCCGCCGCTTCTCCGTTACCACACTTGCACTGATTCTCGTCTGGACGATAGCAATCTACACCGGCGAGCGCTCAACATTCGCATCACACATCACATCCTGCCATTGGGAGAATTGGGAAGAATGGCCTCAGGACGCGGCTCCGCACCGGCTGGTCTTCGTGTCCGATCCTCAGCTTGTTGATCCGCATACATATCCAGGTCGACCATGGCCGCTGTCCAGCCTGACCGAGTTCTTCACCGACAAGTACATGGCCAGGAACTTCCGTCTCATCAACCGCGAGCTCGACCCGGACTCGATCGTATTTCTGGGCGATCTGTTCGACGGTGGAAGGGAGTGGAAGACAAGTCGTGCGAGGGAGTTGAAGGGAGCGCCGCGGCAAGAGCTGATAGATCTTGGGATATTGCGGGAGAACCAGAAAGAGGGAGAACGCGTGAACGTGAAGACGATTGATGGACAAAAGGTAACAACCGACCTGCGAGAATTCATCTCAGGTGAGCAGGGTCGGTGGAAAGAGTATGGCACATCGCAGTGGACGTCGGAGTACAATCGATTTGGCAAGATCTTCTTTGCTCCGGAACAACTTTATCCTCGTGCCGATCGAGCGATCACAGCAGCTCGTGACGTGCCCATGGATCCCGTGGCCATAGAGAATGGTGCGAAGAGCGCTCAGTGGAAAGAATACGACATTGCAGGCGGAAAGCAGCGCAAGATCAAGACGAATTTGCCAGGAAATCACGACCTCGGTTTTGGTACTCGTGTTCAAATACCTGTGCGAGATCGTTTTGAAGCCCACTATGGCGACACCAACACGGTGTATGTCATTGCGAACCACACATTCATCAGTCTGGATACGCCGTCCCTTTCCGCTGCAGATGAGATGACAGATCCGGAACACAAGCAGCAAGCGCGGCTGGAGCATGTCTGGCAGCCGGCGAATGACTTCTTGAACAAGCTTGACGCTGCCGGTCCAAAGGTCGTAGCTGAGGCGCTGAAAGAGTATTTTCCGAACGCACACCCTCCGCAAGGATTCAGCCATGAGGTTGTCGATCCGAAAGAGGCGTCACGCCGACCGAACGCTGACAAGCACAATGCAAAACCACGGCTACCGCTCGTACTGCTCACGCATGTACCGCTCTTTCGGCCAGATGGAGATCACTGCGGTTCTCAAAGAGAGCGCGGAAGGGCAATCCCCATCAGTCATGGCTACCAGTACCAGAACGTCCTCACTCCGGGGTTGAGCAGTACCATTGCGAGGAAAATCTCCGAGACGGGAGACCTTGTCCACGTCTTCTCTGGAGACGACCACGACTATTGTGATCTGGTCCACCGCTTCAACGTCAAGCCTTGGATTAATGGCAAGATACAAGACAAGCCGGTGATGAAGGCCATTCGCGAGATCACAGTCAAGAGCTTTAGCTGGGCCATGGGCGTACGCAGACCCGGCTTTCAACTTGTCAGCATGTGGAACCCAGTCGACGCTCAAGGCATGTCAATTGGAGGAACGCCAACTACAATTCAGACCAACCTCTGTCTGCTGCCGGATCAGCTAAGCATTTTCATCAAGTATGGCCTGCTGCTCGGCGTGACGCTTGTGGTGCTGATTGTGCGCGGTATTGCTCTGTCGTTGCGCAAGCCTGATGCAGCCGATCTCGATGAGGACGACTTCGCTGGCGAACCGGATCGCTTTTCTTTGCCTCGAACATACTCATATCACGACGATCGACCTCTGCCCAACGGAAGAGTAAGTGGGTATTCGAGCCCGAACAAGCTGCCCAGTAACGAGGCCAAAGGCCGTCAGCGAGCCTCGTCCACGTCGACCTCACATCATGTTGGCAACGACCATCAACATCTCAGCGTCCAGCGGTCATACAACGCACGCACGCGAAGCGTCAGTCCCGCGGTGTCGCTGAACGGAGCTTCCGGCCTTGGTGGGTACGGAATAGACAAAGCCGGTTACATGTCCAATCCTCGGTGGCACGATCCGGATCAGGATTCAGACGAGGAGAGTCATGTTGGAAGTCATTACGGGGACGACAGCCAGGCCAAGCATGACAAGGGCTTCCGTACTAAGCCTCCCAGTAAGGCAAGACGAGCGTTGAATTCATTCTTGGAAGGTCTTCTGATTGTCAGTCTGCCGGCTGGATTACTCTATGGATTCTTGATTAAGAACGGTTGAACAATACGTGCACTGACGAGTGTATCCTTCCTTGATCAGGCGACGTGGATGCGGCCTGCCTGCTGCCTTCGTGTCGCGAGCTTGACAGCGTTTCGCGGGCGAGACTGCCAAGGAGGCCATTGCAATTAAGCACGCACAGTCGTGCTGTATGGTCTCGATGCGACGACCTACCAACTCAGCCCTTCGGGTGGCGGTCCCTGGCCGAGATGTACGCACTCGGCAACACAGCAGCTGGCTTCATCATGCAGAGCTAGCCACGATACGGACTGGCTTTGTGTATTAGACTTGGTCGCTCGCCGTTGCATTTTGGGCATTCCGCGTAGTGGCGCTCGCTGCATTCTCCGAGTGATTTGCGGTGTGCCGCGCTCGAAGCTTGGTGTCACTAGCAGTAGCCTCAATGGCTTTACATTGGAAGGCGAATCTACCGACTCGCTGCGATTTACGGGAGCAGCACGAGTTCCTGATAGACCCAATATAGCCCCAATACGATGCGGTCGAATAGAACTTGTTTTTGAGTCATCGACGGGGTCCCAGGGACCAAGGGACCGTGATCAACGACAGGGATGTGACGCTCGATGAGATAATACAAGGTGCATGCCAATCATCCCCGGCGATGTCGCAACTACTGTACTCCGCTGTGCCGTCAGGGCAAAATCTTCCGACAGAGACCACAGCATCAAGTTCTGGCGCCCTCTTCCTCCCGCCACCTGCGCATCAGCTGATCTCGCGGAATCCCACCAACATACGCAAGTATGCCATCGAAGAACTCTGCCGGCTCTGAGCCCGCACGAATTCGTAAGGCCCATGTTGCTCGATCGTGCAAAACTGTCCTGACATCAGGCCAAACCACAGCTCACCCCAGAACCATTGCTCTTGAGCGACAAGTTCTTATAGAAATTCGAGCGGGCAACATATCCGAAGCGATTCGCATTTTGCGTCTTGCCGAGCATGACCAGCGTACGTGGCTATTTACCGGCGCCATATTAGCGACGTCGCTGATGTGCTTGCACAGAAACCCGGAAGCCTGTCACATTCTTGGATCTTCCCGCGGAGCTGCGCAATCGGATATATGACATGTCTGGATGCCTCGGAGTGATGTGTACTCAGAAGAAGAAGTTTGGCTTTCAGCACACCATGCACGCGGATATCGTCAGCCGGCACAACTGGAGGTGCGACCACGACAGCGGCATGAGCTTGATGTGAGACCGCATTCTTCAAAGCTGTGCAACAGCGACATATTGACCATATGCACAGTCCAATACCAAGCGGCATGCACAGAGAGTCCCACTCCATTTCCATGCCAGACCCGTTCGACCCGAGACGCGAAAGGACAAGCTACAGCTACAGCCGGAGCATAGCTCAGCAACCGGATCTCACGCGTGTCTGCCGCCAAGTCCGAGACGATACTCTGCCCATGTTCTACGGAAACAACCACTTCGTACTGCTCGGCGACTATCATGCTTCGAGACTCCGCAAATGGCTGGACATCATCGGGCCATCGAATGTTGCTTTGCTGAGGACTGTCACCTTGAGTCTAGGCATTAAGCCTCAGGACGTTGAAGCGCAGACGGCGACTGTGCGCATGGCGAAGTCGTCATACCAGATGCTGAAGGAGCGTCTCGGCCAGGAGACGCAGCTCAGTGTGGCTTGGTTCGACTACTATGCGCCATATTTCGAGAATGTAGATACCACCAGCATCGAGTCAGCTTGAGGGGTGCACGATTGCTTCGGAAGTTCGAGGGAGCGAGGGTCTGTCATTTCTGGTTACTCGACGAGTGCCGGAAAGTTGTCGTGAGTAAGGTAATTGAGGCATACCTTGTTCGCATGGCAGGCGATCACAATGACTGATGCTGCCCTGTGCCTTTTTTTTTGTGTGGCTGTCTCCCTTTTCCACTTAACGAATCTTATACAAACAAGGCTTCAAAACCTTCGCCTCATCATCCGTAGCCACCTCCACAACCTCTTCATCCAGAAACTTCTTCCCTTTCTTAAACCTCTCCTTCCCCTCCACCCTCTCCTCATCCGGCACACCCTTCCCCTTCGTCGGCGTAGCAGCCTTAACAAACTCCATCTTCACAAACATCTTATTACTCAAATCAACGCTACTCTCGCCATTCTTAACAATCGCCTCATTCTTCAGCAGAAATCCCCTCCTCCTCAGAACATCCACAAACGCACTCACATCCGTCTCCTCCGTTTTCGCCCCCTCTACGCCGTCGACTTCCACAGCCAGAGCGTCTTGTTCATTGACTTCTTCGCCTTCTCGTTGCTTTGCAGCCTCGGCTTTTTTGAGGGCCGCGAGTTTCCGTCTTCCGCCAACGCTGTGTTCGACGACTTTTCCTTTACCTCCGCCGACACGGCCGAAGCGAGACTTGATCTCCGCGATCCAAAGCTCGCCTTTCCAGTGGAGGATTCGGTAGGCTTCTTCGATGAAGGAGATCCAGTTGGTGCCCATGAGCGCGAGACAGAAGATAGCGACGTCGACTGAGCCATCTTCGGTGGGAATCTTGGAAATGTCGGCTTTCGTGACGAGTGGTGATGGGGAATGTAGATCGTACGACAGGACTTTGAGGTTCAATGAATGGCCTTCACCGGAGTCGCGGAATGTCTGCGCCAGTCTCGCGTCGCCACATCCCAGATCGGCGATGATGGCCACGCCTTGTGTGCGAGGCAGTGCAAGTGCTTTGAGTTCATTGGAGTCATCTGCTTCGGGAGCAGGTTTCTTACCCTTGGCGAACTTTCCCTTGAACGGCTTCTTCTGGTGTGGTAGGCGAATGGCGCCTCGAGATCGGATGGTCTCAATGAAAGTGTCCACTGGGTTCGACGGCCAGATAGCCACTTGTTGCCGGAAACCAGAGTGGTAGTCCTCGAACATTTGCGGGTCGCGACTGAAGAGCTGGAGAGCTTTGAGGGAGGGCTCGGTGTAGAGCGTTTGGTTGAGATGGCGGAAACGGGCGGAGATCAGCTTTTGTCGCATGGCGGCTTGCATGGGCGTGAGCGTTGGTGCTACGGGTGCTGGCACTGGGGCGAGCGGGGGCATCGCTGCTGTCGTAGTTGTAGCCTTCGCAGCTGCGAGCGGCCCTTCAACATCTCTGCTCTCGCCAGACTTTCTCCGCTTATTGCCCTTCTTGCTTGCAGTATCCACTACCATCTTTTGTACCTTGCTCTCCCTCTCCAGCCTCTCAGCGCCGGTCTCAATCTTCTCTACCTCCTCTTGCGACACATCTTCCATCCCCACTCCTCCCTCCACCTCCACCTCCTCCTTCCTCTCCTTCCTCTCTCCCAGCGGTGTATCATTAGCGCTAACAGGCTTCTTTGCCGCCTTCTTCGCCGCCTTGGCCGCCTTCTTCTCTTTCTTCGTCTTCGGTCTATTGATCTCCTCTCCCTCAACCTTCGCCTTCTTCACCTTCTTCGGCGGGTCCGGAGCGCCTCCCTCAATATGTTTCGCCCATAACTTTCCAACATCAGCTTCACCTCCGGAAGGTCCTGGTGCATCGCCGCGTTTGCGCTTCTTGCTCGTCTTTTGCTCTCCATTCGCAGCGGCGGGAGTCGGTTGGTTCTTTTGGGGTTTTTGTGGAAGTGGGCCGGTTTTGAAGGGTTCTATTTGCGGTTTGAGTGCGCTTGAGTTGACGGCCCAGCCTTTGACTGCGAACATCATGGCGGTCGGAGGGGGAGGATGTGTTGGGTGAGCGAAAGTGTAGTTCACGACGGGACAGCAAAAATTCGAGGTCGGAGACTTTTTGAACGAGGGTCTCCATGGCGGCCTGAGGCATAACAGAACTTGGGAGAGTAGAACGATTCAATGCGCGGAAGACAGGTTTCGAACCGCATTACTTGAAAGTGCATTCGTCAAGGAATGTCACGCTATGCTATGCAGGCCATTATTTACATTACACTGATCGTCACCTCCTCCCACTCCAACTGTCCATCAAATCTTCCACTTCCAGTCGATCAATCGATCACTCCTCCACATCCAGTCGAATCTCATTCTCGAGTCCAGCTTAAAGCTGGGCAGGGGTGTAGCTCTGGTCGGGCTTGACGGGGCCATTGCCAGCATTGGCGATGGTCGCGTCGCTGTAGGACGGGTAGATGATCTTGCGAGAGCCGTCGACAACAGACAGGGTCGTGAAACCGTTGCCGGGGCCAAACTGGCCGCTCCAGCCGCTGCCGATGGTGTAGTCGCCGCACTTGATGTTGCTGTAGTCGGTCTGGTCGGCCGACTTGCCGCCGTTCGCCGCGATGGAGTAGGCGCAGCCTGTGACGGTGGCGCCGTTGTTGATTCCGTAGGTGAAGCTGCAAGAGCCGTTGCCGCATTGACGCTTGAAGTCCTGGATCGTCCATTGGGCGTTTGAGACCATTTTGGAGACAGCGACATTCGGGACAGGAGCCGGGGCTGCCAAGGAGGTGCCGGCGGTGGCCAGGATGGCGAGGAAAGCGGTGGAGAACTGCATTTTGAGGGAGATGTTGGTTTTGGTGGTGTTGTTGTTGTTGAGTCGATGGGATCGTGTGGTGTTGTGGATGCGAGTGTTGAGTTGATGATGAGAATGAATCGTGAAGAGAAGGAAACCAGCCAACCTTTATACCATCTCCGACGGCATCATCCTCTCTGGTTCTACCGGTGTCGACCCATCAAGGTCGATACGGAAGCTGATCTCTTCCTGCCCCCACCGTCGTATTGACCATGGTAGATGCGCGAGTACAACGCTACGGTGATGTGTCCGAGCCTGGCGTGCGTCCAAAATTGGATACGATGCCTATGCTGTCACTGACAGCGTAGCCTGCATTGGCGTTGCGTCGATCATCCAGGATTCAGCCTTGTAGCACTGCAGAGAGGGACAAAGAACACCGGGCTACGGCGGCGGCGCTGACCCGCAGATCCGATTCGAATACTACGGATGTGGTATGGTCTGCGTGGGCAATCCTTGCGGACGAAGATTCCTGAAAGCGGTGAAGCTGTGAGGGTCGAGGGTCAGTCTCGTGTAAGCCGAGTCGTCACTGCATGACAAGACAGAATAACCCAGATGTCTCGTATTCGAGGCCTTTTGCCCGTGGAAATGCCTCATCTGTTGCTGGGAAGGAAAGAATGGCTACGCAAGGAGGAAGGAGGATGAAGTCGAGATCGACAAGGGTTTCACGAAGGGACTCGGATCATCGTGCCGCTGGGACTAGTTCTAGTGCGGCTCCATGTTCCCCGAAATAGCATCGACCTCGTTCTGCCGTCGTTTGCCGTCATCATCACCTCTGTCCTTCGGGTCACGGGCTGTTGCTTGTACCCCATAGCGTGAGCCATGATCCCACTTGTGCTGTCATTGCAACGACAAGGTAGCAGCGACTTGTGGAGATGGCAAGAATAGCATGCAGATCATCAATACGAGCTGATGCCTTCTGATGCAGTCTCGTAAGACGGCTGATCGTCGGTCGCTGCATCAGAAAGGACGCCGTATTCGTGTGATGCTCCCTCGTACAAGCCATGCCATGCAGCTCTCACTTTCACTGCCGGAGATGTGCATCGCTCTCCGCATGCAGAGTCGTGCCCTGGGAGCAATGATCAGTCATTCTCGCATCGCCGGTCCGCCGGACAGAAGATTTCGAGCAAGAATCATTGAGCGAAAACCACATTTCATTGGAAACACTGCAGAAACATCACTCCGCACCCAACTGACCCGCCAACCCAATCGCCGCAAAAGCACCCATGCTCATAGCATTAGGAACAGCAGGCACAGGCGAAGCACAATCCCCGACAGCAAAATCACATGAAACACTAGTCTCGTACCACGGGCTGCTGCTATTGATGACCGCCGTATCCGCGAGCTCCAAACCCAGCTGCTCCACGAAAGGACCATTGATCTTGGGCTTATGTTTGTGTGCCTGCTTATCGGGTCAGCCATCTGCACGCAATTGAAGTGAGGAGGTATGAGATATGCAACTCACCACGAAGCCGTGCACCACCTTTGACCCATCCTGGAGATACACAATAACCTCTGAAGCTTTCTCCTTTGCTTTCTCCAGACGAGTCACCCGGCCACCGTCCATCTTGAAGAAGGGATCTTTACCCAGTGTATTCCGGATCTGACTTTCCAACTCGACATCCCCGTCAGTGTAGATCGTCACACTGCTGGTAAGTCGCTTCGCCATACGAGCAGTATGCACAGCCGGCTGCAACTTTCCCAACTCGCCAAGGGCCAAGACTCCCGCTGATTCGACTCCACGGTCTTCGTATCCGTCGCAAAACAGGCAATGATATCTGTCGCAAGTCAGCTTCAGACCTCAACATCGACCCCAGCCACGCTTTCATACACTCCTCTCGCCCAAACATCATCATACCCAGGGTTATACATCCTCCATACCAACCGCCAGCGCAACCTTCGTGCCCGTCCAGACATTGCCCTTGGCATCCGTCGCCTCAATCCGCCCCTCCTCATTCCGTCGTATAGACTCGATCTTCGACTCTCCAATGCGAATGGTATCATATCTCGCCAACGGATCGGCCCGGGCTTTGGCTCGGAAGTCAGCTGGATCTCGATGATCCCAGGTCACGACATTGTGCATGTGGTTCGTTCAAGCATTGCGGTATACGCCCGAGTCGAACACGACCGCCGTGTAAGTTGCCGCGCGAGACCGGTGGCGACTGCGAGGCCTGCTGGTCCGCCGCCGACGATGAGAACGTCGATCAGAGGGGGCGCTGGTGAGCTCATGGTTGTCGGTTTGCTTTGAAGTGTGAGGAGAGTGATTGAAGACGCTGTTCACTTTGACTTCGCGGGAAATTGATCTGATACATCGAGTGAGCTGTCCGAAGCCATTGCTTTATAGTATCGAGTGAGTCGTCGACATACAAAAGTTCTCGGGCGTCGTTCGGTTTACCGACCCCTGGGACGACCCACCACGCGGATGCCGATGTAAAAAACTTGGGAGCGAACAAGATGTCTCCGCACACAGACATTTTGCGCAACGGGGGTCCGCGATAGGTAGACTCGCGTTCTCCAACGACGAGCAGCGTCCGGCATCGCTTCGCCGAATGCCTGTGCTTTGTTCATGGCACGAAGCCTAGATCGGAGACTTTCGCTGTCATTGCCAGGCATCTGGGCAGCCTCGCCGCAGCGCTATGAGGCTTCGTCACGGCCTTGCCGAGGTCCCGTGGCGATACGACAGCGAGTCGTCTCGCGATGATGGTGAAAGCCGAATGAAGACCTCCGAGATGAAAGGAACATGCAGAGACGGAGCGTGGTGACGTGGGCCAAGCCTCCTGTCCTTCTCTCCGAATAACTCTGGCTCCTATAACTCCAACAAGTGCACATCTCGCTCCTGCGAGTCTCGTGGTTTCGTATCTCGCCGCAGCACAGAATCATCATATCTTAAGACCAGGGCAGAGAACGTCTGGTCGCTGCGTGCGAGGATGTACCAATCTCCTATTGCGCATGCTGTCAGGCCAGTCTGACTGGGATCTAGACGGCTACTTCTTCTATGATGCATTCATATACGCTCGAGCGAAAATCGCTGCAAGTTTGCTGGAAGATGTGTCCAAAGCTGAATGGGACCACTACCATTCTCTTCGGGGAGATGCGTTTCTGCGAACGCATTCTTTTTTTAAAAAGGCAAGGGACAAAGTACGGGATGCTTGCGCTAGATTGTGCGAAAGCTGACTCCGTTGCAGAAGCGGCATTTCCTCTTGAAGAACCATACGTACATGCTGCCTCCGATCACAGACTGCATCAAAACCGTGGAGCCGGCTTCCATCAAGACAGAACAGAGCGGTGATACTCCGGGCGCCACGCTGGACAACACAAACTGGACACCGTTCTCGGACGCTTTTATGCTCTCCTGGACGCCGATATTCATCATCCGAAACCCAATCCTGACCTTTGAAAGCTGGGTCAGAGCAGAAGGTGAGCCATTCGCAGACATCACCAGCTGCTTTGCTAGGATGACCTTCACATGACACAGGAGTATCGTCCACTGGTATCGATCGCAACCGGGCGGTGGATCTCGGGTAATCATCCTTGATGCCGACGACATTCTTGAAAATCTACGGGCGATCGAGATATTTTGCGATACAGTTGGAATGGACAAGGAGAAGTTGGTGCGGGAATGGACTCTGGCTTCAGAACTCAACGCCCATACCAGCGTAGCACCGAGTCGAGACATTATTCCGGAGGACAAGGCTAGGCGCTTCTATCACACCATCAATGCTTCGTCTGGAATCATGTCCGGGGAGACCTCGGCGGGGGTCACTCTCGAAAGCAGGGAAAAAGATTGGATTGAGGAATTCGGCCCGGAACAGGCGGCGTTGCTGAAGGGGCAAGTGGAAGAGGCTTGGCCAGATTATGAATACCTGCGGTCTCTCCGACTTCAAGCCTGATCTCGGGCCATTGTGTTACGATGTCAAGGCATCGCAGCTCGCCATGCTATTGAGGATTCCTCCCCTATCCTCGCCCGAATCACGTCTTGTTTTATCTCGGAAAACTGACAGAAAGGCCTGAGATCGTAACTATTCGATTCACATTCTTGTTGGATGGTAGCTGATCAACCACAGAGCGATACCACTCCAGATGAGTCCCAAGTAGGCTTGCACCTCCTCGAGCACCGCCCATTGGTCTGTTGGTTCCCGCTTGTACTCGTCACGAACCCTCCAGATGCCCTGCGAATCGAGCTCCATCATTTCGCGTCTCTGCGGCACGGTAGGTGGGCAGATGGCGTACAAGATCGGGATGAGGAACGACAATTGGCACTCCCATGTCAAGATTGGAGATAGTGAGCTGCCGAGGAAGATGATCAATGCGGATTCGTCGCTGGTCCGGTATCTGTCCATGTCCGCCCGCAGCAGTACGATGAACGCGACAACGGCATTGATAAGCATGATTGTGTTGGGAAGATATTTGCGACCCAGAACAACTGTCCACAGGCGCCGAGCAAGCGGAACACGTATCTGCGGATCTCGCTCGGCGAGCACAGACTTAATGCTGCCCGAGCTGACAAACGGCAAAAAGAAACGCTGCCGGATGTTCCCAAGCGCCTCTGGGAGCAGCTCGATGATAATGGACGGCCAGACGATGTTTCGGAGCCAGTACTGGCCGAATTCTCGTTGCAGCAGGGTATGGGCCGATGCAACTTCCATCTGGACTCGCACTTTGCAGAAGTAAAGTACCTGGCCGACGAAAGTCCAGAAAAGAAGATACCACAGCGTTTCGTAATCCATGCTGGCGGACCGCGAAAGAATGGCCCAAGGCATCAGCAAGAAACCAATGGGCTGGACGATATATCGAACATTTGGAACAAAGCAGTAGCTGAATCCTGCAAGACGCTGCAGCGGAGATATCTTCCCAAGTTCCCTGCTCCAGCAGAATTTGAGAATCTTTGCGTTTTGCAAATTGCCAACTGCCCACCTCCGGCGTTGGGCTATGTGTGCGTCGATCGAATCCGGGGCGAGGCCCCATTGCAGTGGTCGATCCACGTAGGCTACACGCCAGCCTTTACCATTCAACATCAGACCACAAAGGATGTCTTCGGTTAGCGTAGAATTCGGAATCCCGCCAATGGCGTCAATTGCTGACCTCCTCGCGAGGAACCCGGATCCCCCGCACCAGGTCCCTCCGAACGTCGCTCTTGCAGGGTCGTCCAAGGCGTCTTGGAGGTTCATAGACTGGTACAATGGGTCGTTGACCGGATAGTTGTAATATTTCTGCGGTGGAACAGCCATTGCAATGCGATCGTCCTTGGTCGCATGGCTCAGCAACACTTGCAGAAATTCCGAATCCGGTATCATGTCGCAGTCCAGCACTGCGAACCATTCCGCTTTGCGCGGGCACGATGTCTGCTTCTGTATCCACTGGAGAGCAGAATTGATGTTGTTTGCCTTTGGATTTCTTTCAACGGCAGCGGACTTCTCCCGAGCATGGTAGAAAAGATTGGCATGCCCGAGCTTCTTCAGCGTCAGGACCTTACACCTCAGCCCTTGGTCGTTGCCATCGTCCGAAACAATGACTCGGTATGAGTCGACCGGATAGTCGATACTACAGGCGGCTGCGACGGTATCCATGATCATCTCGGGGCATTCTCGACACGTGGTGATGACGATATCGACCTTTGGAGTATCGTTGAGTTTGCCTGCGATCGACGATTGGGTAGATGCCCTCTTTTTGGGCGGTGTCCATGGTAATCGCCAGGAAGTGTCGACAATTGGCTGTATCGCATTACAGACTTGGTATAAGGAAACAAGCGTGATCAATACACAATCCCAGAGCGTCGTCGGCGGCCACGCAAACACATTCCTGAGCCAAACTGCGGTACCGAGAATTGGCGGAACGAGACTGAGGACATATACCGCAACGGGAATGGCGTCACTCTGCTCCCAAGCAGGACAGCGAGCTGCCGCCTTTCTGACCACGCTGGTTTCCGAGTGTTCTCCTGTGGTGCGCTGGGGTGAACGGGCCGTCCGACAACGGGTCTGTGCCGGCAAACGCTCATGTCGTCGTTCATCGGCTTCCCGGGGACTCGTGATGCGGTCGACTCGCATATTCTCGAACAGAGGTTACGGCCTGTTGTCTCTTCGATGGTTGACAAGACGATGTTTAAAATTGTAGAAAAGAAGATTGTGCAGTTCGCACTGACGAGACGCATTGGGGGGGGTCCCCTGTACGGGTGCCGCGACTGGGATTAGCACACCGCCTCGTCCGCAAGCCATGACCCAGCTCATCACCCGCAACTAGGGATGGTTCTGTTGGGAATGTTTCCGACGTAGCCTACGTATCCTACGAACAGGCTACGTAGGGAACGACGGTTACGGCCTGTTGTCTCTTCGCTGGTTGACAAGACGATGTTTAAAATTGTAGAAAAGAAGATTGTGCAGTTCGCACTGACGAGACGCATTGGGGGGGTCCCCTGTACGGGTGCCGCGACTAGGATTAGCACACCGCCTCGTCCGCAAGCCATGACCCAGCTCATCACCCGCAACTAGGGATGGTTCTATAGGGAATGTTTCCTACGTAGCCTACGTTCCTACGAACAGGCTACGTAGGGAACGACGGTTACGGCCTATTGTCTCTTCGATGGTTGACAAGACGATGTTTAAAATTGTAGAAAAGAAGATTGTGCAGTTCGTACTGACGAGACGCATTGGGAGGGTCCCCTATACGGGTGCCGCGACTGGGATTAGCACACCGCCTCGTCCGCAAGCCATGACCTAGCTCATTACCCGCAACTAGGGATGGTTCTG
The DNA here is from genome assembly GCA_000983655.1 of Zymoseptoria brevis. Taxonomy (NCBI): domain Eukaryota; kingdom Fungi; phylum Ascomycota; class Dothideomycetes; order Mycosphaerellales; family Mycosphaerellaceae; genus Zymoseptoria; species Zymoseptoria brevis. The sequence goes on along the minus strand of JYJE01002173.1, from coordinate 15,526 downwards.
TAGGGAATGTTTCCGACGTAGCCTACGTATCCTACGAACAGGCTACGTAGGGAACGACGGTTTCCTATGTCATGGCCTGTCTGTGCGCTGTATCTTTCGCTAGGGCTCGTGTTTAGGTAAGGGAAGGCAGCGACAATAACGCTAGATAATAACGCTAGATCGAGGGCAGCGACGTACATAGAAGTCGATACGACAGAAAGAGCATACATTGCGATAAAAACACGCCTAAACCTCGGAGCATCCAGACGTCGAGAAGGCGCGCAATCGATAAAACTATTATGTGCGGTTTTTTTAGAACTCGGAAACATTGTTTGTACAATTCTAAGCACGAGATATATGCAGTTACAGCTGAAATCCGGCGGAGCAGAATTTCTCGGATAACCTCGGACATTTCTGTAGGGATAGCCATCCCTACCCGCAACCCTGGGTATGGCATTTGTCACAGAATCGCCAGATAGCTAGCGATTGGCGGGGAAAATAGATCATCATCGGCTTGCCTGGACTGGCCGACCATGCTCTCCGCTGTTGACTTCCGACACCGCGGGCTCCCAGTCACCAGTGTCATCGTCAGTTGCGTGCCAACCAACTGCCTGCTTCGAGGGCAGGATGTCAAAACTCCCGCTCGTTTCAGTAGCTCCACGAGTCCATGTATTAGCCAGACCACCGGTAGTGAGGTGAATTATCTTGTTGGATCTGCACGAGCTAAAGCAAACGCGCTCACAACTTTCAACCACTTGTTCCAGAGCAAATCAGTAGCTATAGAACCGACGGCATGCAAATTCAGAAAACCAGTCCGAGCCAAGCTCGCGTGCATGACTTCATCCAGCGAGCTTTGCTGCTTTGACGTAGCTTCTGACCATGTAAACGCCCAGCCCGATCGTGACAACAGTCACAAAAGCTATGATCAAAATCCGCTGCACTTGCGCCTCGGCCAATGAAACCATGTTCGCAGTCGATTTGTCCCATTCCTCTCGGTGGTTGATGCGCGGAAATGGTACGTCCGGTATCTCCTTGCCAAGGAAGTCGCACAGCGGCTTCCATCCCTCTTTGACATTGAATTCGAGCAGCCTGTCGGCAGGGACATGCTTGCGGACAAGCTCAATGTGCTCAGTGTACCACCATGCTTCAGGCTCTTTGGGACCTTGGTCACCCCATTGCAAAGCGCGCTTGATCTTCTGGCTGTTGCGTTCCGTACCCATCACTCGTTCCAGCCATTTTATAATGCGTACGCTCCAGGACGCCACGTGTTCAAGATGCCTCTTGTAGATAGTTTTCCGGTAGCTGTCGACCCAGACCTCCGGCGAATCGCGCACCGTCAGGATAAATTTGGTTTTGGGATATGCACGCGCGAGCTCAGGGGCGAACAACTGTGCCGGAGCGTCCACAAGAGCTGCGTACCGCAGCAAGAACTGATCCCATTGCTCTTGGGTGTTCCAGAGGCCGTCCTCGACGTCGTATTTGCCCTGCTTCTTCAGGATGATTTGCTCGACCAGGCCATCGACCGGATAATTGGTGCGGCCCAAATCCCCCCAGTCGTGAACTGGAGCGATCCCAAGTATTTCCAGGGCATAGTGGAGCGAGGTGGTGCCCGTCTTGCCCATTCCAACGCCAACGACCTTGGCAAGTGCCGTTAGCGTTCGTTTTCATGTTCGTGGCGAAGAGGACGACGTACCTGGAGAGGGATAGTGCGGTTCTCAGGTCGAAGCAGTGATGAGGTCCCCTCGGCAAAAGCGGTGCTCACGACAGTCCTGGTCCAATGTGTCAGCGAGATGGTACACAGATAAACAGCTTCGGCAGTACGACGCACAAGCATATCACGAACTCCAGCAAAACTCTCCTCAAAGTCGGCATGGTTGCGTCGCGGAGAGAAAGCGACGGCTGATGGAGGGGAAGGTGATTGTCGAGTACTCGTACAAAGCGCGGAGTCGTACAATACGCAAAGAGAAGGGACAGGGATGTCGACGGCAACGGAGCAGGAGCAGGGGCGTCGGCGTTGTTCCTCATAGTGCGTTGTCCCTTGTAGTCTTGAATTAGAATACTTCGAATCTTGTCGTTTTCAATCTTGTATCGCCTGGGTCGTCCCGATTCTCTGATGCCTTGATGAAATTACATTGGCAGACCATAAACGACGGCGTCATCATTCATCTAGCCTTCCTTCTTTTATCTCCCAAGTATCATATTAACGTGAATTAACACCATTGTACTGCGGACAACCTGAACTCGGAACCTGCAAGCCTGAGGCATCAACTTGAAATTGCCACCTCACCACTTCTCCGTCTCATCGTCGTTACAACGGAACTACACGACCAGGTCACTCACATGCCTGTTGTCTTGTTCTGGTACTTGACCTGTACGCTGACTTACCCGTAACGATAACGTATCTGCACGAGTACAGCTCCCTTACTGCTAAATTGCCAATACCTGTCCCGCCAGCTTACCGGAGCGCTATTTCAAGCTTGCCAGCCGTGGTCTCGTACGGTCCGACACACGTCAAGTACACAGGTCTTCTATCCGGCACCATTGGCTCGTTCGATCGTGTTGCAAGGTATCCCGGCCCCGTGCTTGCACCGCTGCTGGACTCAACGTAACAGCGTTTGGCTCTCGGCTTCCACTGCGCTGTGCCAAGGTGCCGGATGCTGAAAGCTTGCGCTTGATCTTGCTATTCCAGAACTCTGTACGCTTGCTGGTCAGCTCGAGAGGTAGATTGTCCTGCTGTTTGCATGGTGGTCCGTGCAGGCTGTCAAAGCTCGTCGAACGCGACCGGAACGAGTCTACCCAGCAAGCACGCCGTGCGCCACAGACACAGTACCCACTGCAATCGAACCGGACGGCCGCTCTTTCCCCATTCTGCCATGGCTGAGGATGATACGTATCCCCGACGGGACTTCAAACGGGCCACCCTTCGCTGGGAGAGTCTGAATGGACCCTGGAATTTCTTATTCGACGATGAGGATATCGGGATGGTTAAGTCATGGCAATTGAATGCTTTGCCTAGCCACGCACCAAGTTGTGGTACGAAGCCGACCGCAAAAAGAACGATCCAGGTCCCATTCGTCTTCCAATGTCCTGCATCCGGGATTAATGAGCATGGCGTACATCAAGTCCTGTGGTACGAGCGACGTATTGAAGACCTTCGCAGCCCTCAAGATCTCGCAAATGGTGCTCGACTACTTCTTCGGTTTGGAGCCGTAGATTACCACGCGAAAGTATGGCTGGACGGCTCTCTGGTCGGCGAACATCGAGGAGGACATGTTCCTTTCGATCTCGACCTGTCCGAAGTCATGCAGCGGAGTGCATCGGAAACACCAAAACGTTTGACGGTCCGGGTCTTTGATTCTGCCTATGATCTTTCTCAGCCGAGAGGAAAGCAGTTCTGGGGTCCCCAGCCAGAGTCGATTTTCTACACGCCAAGCAGCGGTATCTGGCAGTCTGTCTGGCTCGAGAGTGTACCAGCCGCACGCATTGTCGATGGCAGCGGCGGCACCATTCTACGATCGGACAAGATCGAAAAAGGTGTGCTGGACGCTCGGGTATGTGTTTCCGGGCGGCGTGTCGGGCAAAGTCTGTCCATCGAGGTTGAGTCCAGCTTGGGCGGTGTTGTAGTGGGATCTGGGCGAAAAGAGCTCGCAAGAGACGAGGACTTTGTTCGGTTGACGGATGTCAATATGCGTCTCTCGCAAGAACATGTAAACAGCCTTCCTGAAGGTTACTTGCAAGAAGGTGCGAGGTCGGACCATTCCCGATGGCGGAATGGCGTTGGACTTTGGTCGCCAGAGCATCCGCTACTATACGATGTCAAACTACGGTTGCTGGATCGAGAAGGCCAATGTCTGGATGAAGTGCACACTGCCACTGGCATGCGGTCGCTCAATTGGACAACCGGCGATGGCACGTTCAGATTGAATGGCCGCCCATACTTCCAGGCTCTGTTCTTGGATCAAGGCTATTGGCCGGAGACGCTCATGACTCCTCCTTCCTCCCATGCATTACGCAGAGACATCGAGCTCGCCAAAGCTATGGGCTTCAATGGCTGTCGGAAGCATCAAAAGGTCGAGGATCCAATGTTCATGTACTGGGCTGACCGACTCGGCTTCCTGGTCTGGGGTGAGATGGCAAATTGCTATCACTTCAGTGTTGATGCAATGCAGCGCTTCGACCAAGAGTGGATGGAGATGGTACGGAGAGACATCAATTTTCCATCTGTGGTGACCTGGACGCCGGTCAATGAGAGTTGGGGATATCCAGACCTCGGTGGAGACAAGAGACAGCGTGATCACATTCGCTCAATCTACTGGACCACAAAGGCGTACGATCCTACGAGACCCATCAACGACAACTGCGGCTGGGAGCATGTCATTTCTGACATCTCCTCTTTCCACGACTATGCCGATGGTCCAGGCATGGCCGAGCGGTGTCAGTCGCTTAAGGAGATCATCGGACGTGGGAGGTCCATGTTCATTGGACCGATCTACAGCAAACATGGGATTGAAGACGAAGGTTCCAGACATGGTCACGGTGCGCCGGTGATGTGCACTGAGTTTGGAGGAGTGAATATCGCGGCGTCGAACGACCATTCTCGCAAAGGCAATTGGGGCTACACAACGGCAAAGGATGCGCAGGATCTTCTGAACCGAGTTGAAGGCTTGATGATGGGGGTCGTGAAAGCTGGGCACTGCTGCGGGATCGTGTGGACACAGTTTACGGACATTGAGCAAGAGCAGAACGGATTGTACACCTACGACCGAAAGGAGAAGTTGCCCGCTGGTCGGATGAAGCGGTTGATGGATTGGGTGCAGGAGGTGTACTTCAAGAACAGAGTTGGGCGGTGATGCTGTTGCAGAGTGGATCTACGCGCTTGCTTCCTGGTCGGCATGGCCCAGGCAATTTCCAGAACAATCAAGTCTCTGCATGGAGGTCTTTCTGGAGGGATCCACTACCTCGTCCGGGCAGCACAAATCTGGCCTCGCTCTCTTCTCCTCCGGCTCCGACGGCGACATCACAATCAGCGGCAGCGACATTAACAGCTCCCTAGAAGCAGAAGCAATTCGGTCTGCTCTCCTCTACTCTCCTCCGATCTCTCTCTAAAGACTGCGAAAGCAAGAGCAACGATCTCTTTGCCAGCGGCATTAACGACCTCCCGGAAGCAGAAGCAATTTCGACTCTTCTCCTCTTCTCCTGTCCGGACCTCTCTCCTTTTTCGGCAGTAACTGAAGCAACAAGCTCAGCACTAGCACTACCAACGGACCTGCTGCGGCCGAAGCGTTCTCGCTTTTCCCCGGGCAATCTCCAAAACAATCAAGCCTCTGCATGGAGGTCTTTCTGGACGGATCCACTACCTCGTCTCCGCAGAACAAATGGTCTCAGGCTGCCGCCAGGACCCGCACCTGGCGTACGTAATCCCGCTGCCGCATAGATCCCGCCGCAATATCTTGACATCTTCTGCGCAGGGCTCAGCCGCCATCCTCTCTCCACGGCCCCTCATAACAAGAAAGTACACAAGCACATCATGGCCTCCGATCCTGCACCACCGAGCAAGGTCTTCCTCGGGATCGGCGACGACTACAATGACTGGCGCAGCAAGATCTTTTACGTGGTGAAGTCAATGTCACCGCCCAACCCAAGAACTCCCGGCTACGAGAGCGCCTTGACGGATCACCAACGTGGCCAATCAGGCTTTCGCCAGAGATCTTTCCAGGCTGCCATTATCATTCACAGCCATGTCTTGATTGACATACTCGAGCGCGTGCCCGACGACGACAGAATGGATGCGCCGCGTCTTTTGGCCCACTTGAAGACCCGGTGCAAGGCATACAAGTTCATGGAGCATACTACGGAGATCCGCAGCCTCATCTACTCATTCCTGCCTGGCTTCCCTACCGATAAAGAGATTCTGAAGGCCGAAGAGTTCATCAGTCTGGGATCGGAGAAGGGCCGGATCAAGATCATACCCGCCGTTGCGCAAGTTTGCTCAGACATGCGCATCGAAGTATCTAGGGCCATCTTTACGAACCGAGTGTTCAGCTTCCAGTTCGGACGCGTCTCAGCGCATCTAGTCCACTCGATGACCGACACTTGTTTAGCCGGGTCTCGCAGCTTCGCTATCATGACATTCAGGGACATCGGCTCAAGTTTCTCTCCCACGGGTGGCCGATGATTATCACGCTGACCGTCGATGCCAACAACAAGATTCAGCTAAAGGAAGAAGTGACGCCGATCAAGTACCACTCTGCGGTTCGAGAGTGGTCCGACAAGTTGAGAAAGCAGATCATCTCGGTAAATAAGAAGTCACACACGACGGGTGGAGAGGCGCTTCGTCAGATGGTTCTCGACAATTGAGATGTGGACGACGTACTGAGAGTCGCATGGGATGGCAAAGGAAGCGTCTGCGTCGCGAAGGCTTGAATGAAATCGCGGGCAGGATGCAGCATTTGTCCTTCGTTGGCTTCAATTCCTTTACCGCGCTCGCGCTGTACGACCATGGCGCTGTGCCAAATGGCGGTGGATCATGGCCTGGTATCGGAGGCGAGCTCTGTTCAATACGTTCTTCTGCCTTCGATCGTTCGCTGCCTTTTGATCTTGGCTTGATTCCAAGATGAGCCGTAAGCGACCGTGCCGACGGATCAAAGTCCAGCATGCCAGGATACAGTCATTATTACGAGCAGCGCCCAGGCGTTGGCCTGTGAATGAATTTTCCGCTCTCCCTTTCCGTCTCACCGTCGAGTAATAACACGAGATCCTGCCGCCGAACGAAGTCCAAGCTAGAGACTGGGAAACATTCCTCCTCAAGGAACCAGCCGGCTTATCGTCCTCGCTTGTAGAGGAGTGGTATCGATCGTGCGGCGCAAGAAACTGCCCTTGTAAACTTGATGGGGTCGAAGGTCAACGTAACCAGCAAAGGCACGGCACTTATCGGATTCATACTGTAGCTCCACAGTCAGCTTCCGCGGAGCACGGTCAGTAGCTTCCCAGACGTTACTTTAGTGGGTAGGCTCGGCCAGTCTGCGAACGTGATGCGCGAGATCAGGCATGTGACGGCGTACTGCTAAGCACGTACCTTCCGTGTTTGTTCTAGCGTTGCTGTCTACAAAGCAACGCTCCTGCCGCTCAAAACTCCGACACACCACCACCATCGCTTCATCTGGCAATGCGATTTGATCAACTATATCAGCATCATACCCGCCCGCCATGTGCCTCTGCGCGGGTATTCAGGCCACGTGGGCGACGCTGACCGCATTGACGCATCAACCAGCCTGGCGGACAGAGCAATGCCACCGGCAGGCCTTTGTTTCTCCATAGGCGACGACTACGACCAGTGGCGCACTAAGATCTTCTATGCCGTGGGAAGCCCTGGGAGCGGCTGCGTTCACGAGGGTTTGACGAATGGGCGGCGCGGCGAAGAGGGCTTCACTGAGCTATCAATGCAGGCAGCCAT
>JYJE01002167.1:0-13180 GCA_000983655.1 Zymoseptoria brevis | reverse complement strand
CGCTAAGACCTAAAACTACGCTATACTATAAACTATGTTCCGTATCGATTGCCCTATAATAGCCCTTTAGGCCTTTACGGCGCGGAGCGGAGGAGGGCGAGGCGGTAGTAGTAGTAGTAGTAGTAGCTAGGCTATATTAAAGTTAGCGACTATTCTTATTCTAAGAGGATAAGCTATTAAGGAGGAAGACTTATAGTTAGGCCGGCGGAGAGGGAGAGGAAGAAGGCGAGCCGCTACCGAAGCTAGCGAAGCTAGCGTTATCGTCTTCGTCGTCGTCGAGGGGGATATTATTATCGGAAGAGGGGACGATAGCTAGAGTAAAGGAGAAGGCCGGGACGGAGGGAGGGACAACGTAGCTCGTAGCTAGACGAGTAGCGCGTATACGAGCGAGGCGGAGGTAATACTTACGCCGAGAGTCGCGTATACGGCGTATAGCGAGGGCGAGGGCGGCGGTACGGCGGACGGAGGATTTGTCGAGCCTATATATAGTTAGCTATTAGATCTTAAGACTAAATCTTAAGACTAGATCTTAAGACTTACTTATCGATACTAGTAGTAGTACGGCTACCGGAGCTACCGACGAACGGTAAAAGCTAGCGTACCTAATAGGTAGGAAGACGGGATATAGTAAGAGTAGCGGCGCGGCGGATTATAATAATAATAATAATAATAGTGCCGGCGACGGGCATAGGCGGAGCCGAAGAAAAGAAGAGAGAAGAACAGCAATAGTAATGTTACGGCTACTACTATTATACGTAAGGAGGAAGAAGAAGAAGAATAAGACGACGATAGACCGGACGAAGTTTTAATACCGGACGACTTACTTTTCTTCCTATTATCGAAAAACGCTCTTACTTTACTTACTATTATTAAAAGGACGTTTTATTCGATATCTAGCGCGTATAAAAAGGAAAGGATTATTAGCCTCGTAGTTATTTACCTAGCCTCTACCTTACTATCGGCGTATAGGATCCTTATCGAGGGCGTATAGAATCCTTATTAAGGGCGTATAGAATCCTTATTAAGGGCGTATAGAATCCTTATTAAGGGCGTAAAGAAAAGACTAGCTATTACTCGTCGAATAGATTAAGCGTCTCGATCTCCTATTCTTCGTCGGAATCGGAGTCTAGTAAGTCGTCGATTAGAGGGAAGTTATCCTTATTAGCCTAAGTCCTCGCTCTTAATCTAGTATCGTATCTATTAAGAGCGTCCTCGCCGTCGACCTTATCTTCCTCGTAATTACGTATAATGCGCTATATACGAGCCTTATTAGCGGCGTTAGTAGTCTTAATTATAGGAACTAGTAGCTTTATACTAATCGCCTCGATGTTATTAGAAAGACCGGTGCCCTTCTTCTTCTTCTTCTTTAGTTAGCTGCCTAGAGTATCGCTAATAGTAGCATCGTTAATAGTAGCATTACTAATAGTAGTATTACCTAAAGCCTCGCCTATAGCACTACTAGTAGCTAGTACGATGTACGTATCTACGAAGCCCTTAGACTAGATTACATCTACGTACGCGAGAACCTAATAAGTAGTCTTCTTCTTAGTATAGTATGTCGTGCCCTTTATACCGATAGCCGTCTCTATTATGTTCTAAATAACGCGGCTAGCGACTATGTTGCCGGCCTTATTTATTATCGTAGCATCCGCATTATAGGTTAAGTTTCCCTTCCTCGCTATATCTTCCGAGTATACCTTATTATATATCTTAATTAGAGCATTAGATGCGACAGCCTTACCGTAGATACTAGATATGTTTACTATACTATAGGCTAAGATGCTCTCCTATAACACCTTATCCGAGATGCTATCCGTTAATAGCGTACGAAACTAGATTATCTCCTTAGCGTAGTTGTTCTACTTCGTACCGAGGAAGCCGGGGATTAAGCGATTAATACTACGTCGGATATAGTTAACGTCTATCTTCGTAACTATAGTTGCTAGAGTTAAGACATCGCTAAATTTACGCATTATGCGGCAGATGTTAGTTAAGGTAGGGTTATCGACGTTACCTTTAGTATTCTTACTAGTCTACGCCGCCTTCGATAGCGACTTCTAATATACTATATATATTACCTCGAGGTACCGCTCTAGTCTAAGAGTATATATAGTATTAGCTAAGACCTCTTACCGGCTCTTGTTAGCGTTCTCTCGATTATATAATAAGAGCTTCCGATTAAGTATCTCCTAGCTAACAAGAGTAACTAGTCGAGAGCGATACGACCGGATAAGGAGCTAGTAGACATACTAGAACTTAAACGTATCCTTCTTAAGCTAAGGTACGTAGAAGAACGATGCATCCTCCTTAAGTATTAGTCTAGTAAGTAGCTCCTTATCGGCGTTAACGTCGAAGTAAGTCCTTAATAGCGTATATAACCGGTTTATCTACGTATAGAATAGTGCTAGCACCGGTAGAAGGAAGTCCTTACGGTCGTATAGACGCTCGCTCTCGACGTACTACTCGATAATACTACGGATACGAGAGATAGTTATCTAGTTACCGATTATAATAATTAAGCGCTATACGAAGTCGGCGTCGATAAGACTAGCGTTATATAGCAAGATATCTTCTAGGACCTTCTATATACCCTCGAGCGAGGACTCGTCGTTCTTCGAGATCTTCCCTAGATATACCTTAGCTAGCTCCGGAGGGATCTTATCTAGCTTCTTCTATAGTACGCGAGAGGATCGTATACCGGTCGAGATGTCTATACTATACTAGTCGGTCTTATCGCCGAAGTTGAACTCCTTAAACATCTCTTCTAAGCCTAGGAACAGCTTACCTATCGACTTATCTATATAATAGAGATCCGTCTACTACTAGATATAATATAGATTAGTTAGGATGCCGGCGATAACTTCGTTCGGATCTAAAGGCACTTCTAGATGTAGTATGTCTTTGCGTAGACTACCTTCCGGCATACGCTTATTTATAGCGACGTAGTTAGAAGTTATATAGTTCTAGGCTATAGCTATACTAACACCGACTAACACCTTAATATTCTACGGCCGTACGAGGTTATTATAGTAGAAGTATACCTATATAGTCTTCGAAACCTCCGCGAACTTAGTATACGTAGCCTTTATATTACCCTTTATCGTCCGCTATATAGTACGGAAGCTAGAGTATAAGCCTATGTTAGCGAGTAGGTTAACGACTCGACGCTATACGCTAGTATATACTAGATATATACTAAGTAACCTAGCGAACTAGCCGGACCACTTCTACGTAACGGACTAAGTAGCGACGAGGGTAATAGTAGTAATACGCTTCTACTTCTTATATAGCTTGTCTTCTTATAGCTCGCCCTTAGTAATGTCGTCCTAAGAGACCTTCTAGTTCTAGATAGACTCCTCGATTATTTAGTACCTAGAAGGGTAGGTTAGTATACTTCCTTACTCTATATATTAAAGCACTGTACTTACTACGTCGGTGCTAGCTTCTAGATAATCTAGTCGAGCTCTTCTAGCTTATGCTACTCTATACTCTTCTTAGTACTATAGTTACCGAATAGGGGCTTACTATTACGTACTAAACGCTTAAGCTCTTTACGGATAACTAGACTACTAACTAGACGCTTATACTTTAACTACTTTTGTAGTAGCTTTAACCGGTTACGATAGGAACGATACGGAGTCTTTATATATATACTATTAATAGCCTTCTAGATCTTATCGAGCTTCTCCTTCTACGTACGATAGGCCTAACGCTAGCGCTAGTCTACGTTGTCGTCTACCTAGTTATCGACGAGATTCGGATTATCGTTATTATTATTATCCGGCTTATCTAACTAATCGCTATCGCCCTCGACTTCCTCCTTATCGCTATCTTCTACGCGACGGCGACGACGATTCTACGCTTCCTTATTATCGGATTCCCGCTCCTAACTATACTCTTCTTCTTCCTCGACTATTACTTAACGACTTACTTAACGACTTACTTAACGACTTACTTAACGACGTTGCCTCGCCTATTACTCTACCTCTCTCCTAGATATCCTCGTACCCGATCGAGTCTTACGCTATATTATAACCTCCTTATTAGCAACGATATTACTTAATAGATACCGCATCTAATCCTCTAGAGTAGCTATCGCCTCTTTATTATCCGGATCGTTATCTTCTTCTTCGTTACGTCCTACTACTAGGCCGAGATCTAGACCTACGCTAGGCTATAGAAGATCGGTCTCGGATAATAGGTCTATAAGTAGTAAAGTCCTACCTATTTAAGTATCGTTGTCGTTCGACATAATAGTAGTAGACGGCGGTCTACGTAGCCTACGTATATAGAACAGTCGATTTAGTAGTATCTATAGTATATAGAGTAGTCGATTCTATAGTATCTACGGCGTATAGAGTAGTCGATTCTATAGTATCTACGGCGTATAGAGAATAGACTTAGATAGTGTTTACTCGATCCGGTATTTATACGTAGAAAGAAGATAAAGAAGGGCTTATAAAGAAGAAAAACTAAGGGCGTATAAGAAGACGTAGTAACGTTAAAATTAACGTAGGTTAATATACTCGTAAATTAGAGAAGATTCGTAATACTAATCGAACGAGACACGATAGCGAGAAGCGCTTAGTATATAATATAATTACTAGATAATTCTATACGCGGCTATATACTTAATTTTTAAATCCGAGATGTCGACCTTACCGTTACTAGCCCTTAGACGTAGGATCGAGGTAAAGGAGTCGATTTTAGCTAGACTTATAATATAATAGAATAATCGTATAACTCGGTTTACCCTTAGCCGGTCGCTATATAGAACGTTCGAGATAGTCGATATTAGTAGTATTAGTATATAGAGAGCCGGTAGTCTACCGGCTCTCTATAGCTAACTAAGGGGCTTTATAGAAAATTTAATATCTTAACAATACAACGTCGCGCAATTATAAAAAACATATAGCTAAACTCGAAATTACCTACTCTATCGAACCCGCGTATAAATTAATATATATCGCGGTAGTTATAGTTCTTAACTTAGTATACTAGGAATTCGACCGTTTTCCGCGGAGAGTTATTAGACCGCTAGGTGGAGCGAGCGAGAAAGTACCCCAAAAAGGATTAGCGCCAAAACTGAAGGCGTGTAAAATTAGAAAAAGTGGGGCGAGACTCCGAAGGAGGCACGAGTGAGCGATATCCAGTGGGCTGAACCGGAGACAGGCAAGCTCAGTGCAAACAAGACGGTAATCTATATTGGAGACGATGCATGCTCATATCGATACTATTCCCATTGCGTCCCATCACTACTGCCCCGCTGAAACAGTGAATACATACTGTCAAACGCTCGCTGAACACACAAAGTCTAACATGAAGTACATGCCAGCAATAGCCTCGATGGGCCTCGGAAGAGCCTGGGTCCACGACTTTGAAGGAAAGATGAAAGCTGCATCCGACGCAGGTTTTCAAGGCATCGAGATCTTCTATGAGGATCTCGAATATGTCGCAAAGTCTCTTCCTGTGGCGGACGACCAAAAAGGCACACCTACACCCGCGCAGCTGCTCGCCGCCGCGAATAAGATCAAAACTGTCTGCGACGAAAACAATCTGCACATCATTGGCCTACAGCCCTTTCTCTTCTACGAAGGGTTGAAAGACCGACAACAACACGACCGCCTAATTGAGAAGCTGCACGTCTGGTTCGAGATTGTCGACGTGTTGGACACAGACATCATTCAAATCCCAGCCAACTTTCTCCCTGAAGACAAGATCACCGGCGACATGGACGTCATTGTCGCGGACATGGTCAAAGTCGCCGATCTGGGCGCATCTCGCTCACGACCGATCCGATTCGCATATGAAAACCTCTGCTGGAGCACGTTCATCGATACATGGGAAGCTGCTTGGGACGTTGTGCAGCGTGTGGATCGTCCGAACTTCGGCATGTGTCTTGACACCTTCAACATTGCCGGACGGATCTGGGCTGATCCTGCCTCGCCAACAGGAATGATGGATAATGCTGAAGCGGTTCTCGATGATTCATTGGCCAGGCTGGTCAAGACAGTGGATGTAGCAAAGGTGTTTTACATTCAAGTGGTGGATGCAGAGCGTTGTGTTCCGCCGCTGGATGAGAAGCATCCATTCCATACGGCGGGACAGCCTAGCCGCATGTCGTGGTCGAGGAATGCTCGCTGCTTCATCTATGAGACGGATAGGAACGCTTATTTGCCCGTGGAACGAGTGGCAAGGGTGATCATCGAAGGTCTTGGGTACGAAGGATATGTGTCTATGGAGCTGTTCTCGAGGACGCTTTCAGATTCTGCGTGTGGTGTTCCGGAGAGTCATGCTCGGCGTGGCATACAAGCTTGGAAATTGTTTAAGGATGCTCTGAAGTTGGAGTAGGACCTGCCTCCTCCTTAAACGCTCTACTTCCGAGTCCAATCAACCCCTATTAGATGCCACGCCACGCCAGGTCGGGTAGGGTAGGAAAGGGTTATATACGCAGCGCTGGAATGCACCAAGGTAGATGGATCGAGCGATGTCCACGGTCTGAGAAGGAGACAGAGTAGCACAGCGGAGCATGACGAAGAGATTCGCAAATCGGAGCGGTACACTTACTCCCTGAGCTTGGTAAAACCATTACGCTCTGAACATCCAGACCTGGGTGTTCGAGCATCTAATTTGGGAGTGAAAAGTACGTCCGCCGATTCTGAAACCCGGCTATGACCTGATCCGCACCATGAAGCTCTGGCATCCATGTCGACTCCACCAGTCGGCAGCAGCATTCAGCTTGACAACATCTGCACCGCAGCGACAAATGACACTTCCTCGACTTGACCACCAGAGACGAAAACACCACCATTCACTCCCACAATGACTCAACCTCAACCTGCTGACGCCAGCAGCAGCAGTAAAAAGCTCCATCTCATCGGCATCGGCGTCGGCCACAGCATCGCCCCAATCATGCACAATCACATCTGCGCAGCCCTTCACATACCCTGGACATTTGTCGCAACAGAAGCATCCACAATCGAAGCCGCAATGCTCATCATGAGAGACACGCCCAACTTTGCCGGCGCTGTCGTGACGATGCCCTACAAAAAGTCCGTCATGGCTCATCTGGACGGACTGGATCCCTTGGCTATGAAATTGGGTGCTTGTAATAACGTCTATGTCCGACCGGATGGCAAGCTGCAGGGTACAAATACGGACTGGAGGGGTATCAAGGGATGTCTGCTCGCAGCTAGTGAGAAAGGCACCGGGAGAGTGGCGATGATTGTCGGGGCGGGAGGAGCGAGTCGTGCGGCTGTGTATGCTTTGGCTGTGGAGTTGAAGTGCCCGGTGATCTACGTGGCCAACCGCGATGATCAAGAAGTGAAGGATCTGATCGCCGACACCCGCGCTTTGCTTACAAGATCTGGGTCGGATGAGCAGGTATCGGAGATTGTTCACCTGCGAGGCTTGGAACAGGCGAGGGAGCTCCCTGCACCGTACTACATCGTCGGCACGGTGCCAGATAGCAAGCCCGAGACGGACTCGGAGAAGAGGACAATCGGGATCTTCGGTCACTACTTGGCATCTGCGAAGGAACGAGGTGTTTTCCTTGACATGTGTTTCAAACCTCGAATCACGATGAAGATCAAGTTGGCCAGGCAGTATGGCTGGGAGACGGTCGAGGGCACGGAGGTTATCGGTCATCAGATCTATGAGCAGTATAGAGTGTGGATTGGTTCGGAGTCTGATGAGCAGGTCGTCAGCCCGCAGCTAGCGGGGGAGGCGTGGGAGACGTTGCGAGCGGCGGCACTACAGAGTAAGGGGATCAATTTTGAGGTGGGAGAACTGGATGTATCAACATAGGACGTGGTGGTGATATTCTACCATTGATATACACGAGTCTGGCAGGGGATAGGTCTTTCCTCCTTCAGCCAATTTACACATGCTCGGCTCGGTTGGCTCCTCCTTCGGAGTTCGAGATATTCAGCGGTCGGTGGGAGTGCCGTTGGTCAGAAGGAGGAAGGAATCCTGAAGCGGTATTGTTGGAAGAGGTTTCACATATGCTGCGGCAAGTGTAAGGGAAGATGCATCGTGCTGTCGATGGCGGAAGATCTCAATTCACATTTCTCGCTTCCAACTTCAGCATCCTCCCCCAAGACCGCGTCTCCGCCCGACCTCTCCATGTCATCCCTCTCAAATCAACTTCGGCGCCCCTGCTCCCCTCCTCCTCACCAATATGGCCCACAACACAAACAACCCCGCTCCTCCTGCCAACATGACCAACCCCGTAAATAACTGCAGTCCCAAATACCTCCGCCCGCCGACCTCCGCCAACACCCCTGCAATGGGCGGTCCGATCAAGCTCGCAACGGCCTGGACACCCTGCGACATTCCCAACCACGTACCGAGAAGCTTCCTGTCGGGACATACAGCGGGAAATACGCTCGGCGGAAGCGGCACTATCGCCCCGCTACACGTCCCGTACAAGGCCGAATATGCGATGAACGAGCCCACCGACGTCGCGCCGATCCAGCCCAGATTGACGCTTGCGCTCGAAACAACGCAGAAAATCAACGGGATAATGCCTCCGATTCTCGCAGCTGCCAGACCTGCGATGATACGCCCGATAATGCTCGTCGCCTGCGCGATGATCGCAATGTTGAACGAAGTGCTACGCGACGTGCCCAGGACTTGTTGCGCATAGGAGGGAATGAAGACGATAGGGTTCGTATAGCCGCAGAAGATGAGGAAGTTGGAAATGGTGTAAATCCAGAAGGGAGCATCGCTCAGCGTGGCACGGTCGAAGAGCTGGCGTGGACGGGGAGTACCTCCAGCTACCACATCGCCGAGGTTGGTCGCGCGGAAAAGGAGCAGCGGTATAGACAGAGCATAGCTTCCTAGCATAAGAAAGCCCATTGCCCGTACGGTCTCGCCGAAGGTCGTGCGTAAGATAAGTCGTTCGAATACGAGGATGTAGACAACGCCGCCGACAGGCGATCCGCAAGTAGCAATGCCCATAGCGACAGCGCGGTGTTTACGAAACGAGCGTGAGACTAGCGCTATGCCAGGGAGGAAGAGAAGTCCGTTACCGAGACCCATTAGCACGCCTTGCGTAAGCATTAGTTGCCAGTAGGTCGTGGAAATAGACACGAGGAAGACGCCGAAGGTTTCGATAGCGGCGCCGAGTAGGAGCATCGTACGGAAATAGCCCCTGTCGAAGAGGGGACCTGAGAGAGAGCCAACAACCAGAAGGAGGAACAGCGCAACGGTGCCGATCCATGCGATATCAGATGCGGACGTAGAGGGGAGGTAGGTGAGTTCGTAGTATGATTGAAAGGTCCCGAAAGCGAAGACAAAGCCAAAGAGACTAGAGAAGATGTTGGTATTCGCGATGGAATGTGTCGGGCTGGGATAAGTGGGATGAGGCCTACTTTCCAAAGACGAGAACGGATCCGGCAACCTGCAGCCAGGCTCGGGTGCCGCCGTCCTTCAATCCAAGCGTTTCTTCCTCTCCGTCGACCCGGACGGAGTTGTCGTCCTTGGATGAGTTATCGCCTTTGTATGAGTTGTCGCTCTTTTCCGAGGCATGAACGGAAACATGGTCCTCAGCCATCGCTGCTGCACGCAGCCCTCTCAGGCTTGTGGTGACAATGTCGGTGGTTCGACGGTCTCGAGAGATGTTGGATCTCGTTCTTCTTGGGGTGAGTTTGTCGAGGAACAAAACTATGGCCCATGAAAATCAAATGGAGGAAAGAAACCGAATGCAGAGCACAGCGAAGAACAGATGGAGGAACAACAGACCCATCGAGGTACTTGCAGTGAATTGATCCAATATCATCATCAGCAGTAATGACATCTTGATTGCAGGGTACTTTACTATCTGGGACCTCTGACGCGAGCAAGAAGAATCGGGTGTGGATAGGGCGAGGCGCGAGACGGTATTCAGCCTGCTGTTGTGCCTGGGATTGCCACGTCGATATGGGCGGCAGACCAGGGGCCAGCGGCGGGAAAATATCACTGGCCAGAATGGCGGTCGTCCAGTTGCCCGGGATATCACAGGGTCTTGCAATAGTGAGGCTGCGGCTCTGCTGTTCGATGAGGACATTGGTGGGCCAGAAGCGTTGGGCGGCACGAGGTGGTGATGACGATTGTTGTCGATGCGACATTGGCGTGTGAATAGCCATGGGTCTGGTCATTCCTCTTGATCTCGTCGACGTCGCTCATCGCTGTCCTCGCTGCCGTCGCCCTGGTCCGGAATCGGCGCCATCTTGAGGTACGCTTTAGCGCAGATCGGAGTTCTTCGGGCGCCATGCGTCCATCGGGGCCGTGACGAGGCTTGTCGCAGTGCGATTCAAGTCATGTCCGTGGTAGCGATGGAACGACTGTCCGCGCAGTGATGGTGACGGTGGTGGGGAGACGCTGAAGTGAGAGGCTGATGGCGGGAGGTAGTCAAGATTCGACGTGGAGCACCACGTGACTTTTAGACACCTCCACTATTCTAAGTGACAAAACAGGCTGGACGCCAAGACTTCAATTTGATTCTTAACTTCCTTATACCAATGCAACTATTAATTCTCTTCACAACTACTACACCTACTATTCTACGCTATATAACATAATAAGTAGCTTATTTTAAAGCTCTTATTATATACTCTCGATTAAACTACTTTTTATAAACATCCGACTATGCCTTAAGGCGCAACCCCTACTAGCGTAATCGGCCGAAGACGCCTTATAAGACAGGACGAAAACTTAATAGAATTATGTCTTCTCGACCGCTAGACCGTACCGAACGTCGTTAATCTACTCCTTAACGATAATAGAGGCTCTCGTAGTATTATATATGTTCGGATTAAACGATTTAACCTTACTAGCACTATCTTCCCTTATCGTAGTAGTCGTCTACGGACTATCGAGCTATACTATAGGGACTTTATCCTTAATTATCTAATAGAATAGTTATAGCTATAGTATAAGGAGATATAAGAGCTATATTACGAGCACTTCTCGCTCTAGATATATATACGGACTATTACTCGTTACCTTATAGATAAGGACTTTATATATAAGCTTCTTATACGTAGTGCTACTTAACGAGACGATATAGTAAGGGCTATGTTCTAAGCGTAGATTTAAGAGCTACTAGCTATTTAACTAGTCTACGTCGATAAGACATATACTAGTAATAAGCTAGCATTAAGGAGAAGAGGTTAGGCTCTAAAAGGTATACCTATACGAGATATTAAACACCTTTACTACTTAGAGCGATTTAGCGTTCTACCGGCTTATACTATAAATAGATATCTACCGGAGCCCTTAATTAAATAAGGTAGTATAAAGACTAAGGACTTCTTACTATAGCTATAGTCTATAGTATTACTACGGATAACTCTATTCCCTAGCCCTCGTTTAGTCCTTATTATAGATAACTATACTATATACGAGCGTACGAGGATATAGTAGATATACTATAAATATAGTATAAGGCTGTTGTTCCTACCGCCTTATTTACTAGACTATAACCCTATTAAGAAGACATTTAAGCTATTAAAGTACTAGGTTCGGAGGTATACTAACCTTATACCGGAGTATAGTATAGATAACTAGAGTTAGCGCTTTATAGACTTTATAGCTATAGCTTATAAGCATTAGGACTATCGGATTAATTATATAGCGTTGTTTAAAGCCTATTATATACTATAGTAGCCCTTAAGGGCTATATCTCGGCCCCTAACGAGCCGATTCCTATTATTATAGGCTTAATCGAAAGCCCTCGTCTTACTCTTTAGCCCTATGTACTTACTTATTTTTTATAAGCCTCCGTTGTCGCGATTAGTACTTAAAGAGTCGTTAGTAGTTATAAGAATTTACTAAGTATATAAACTTTAAGGCTAAAACCCTAAATCCGTTACCTCCGCGGAGAAGTAGAAGTACCCGCTCTTAGCTAAATTCTATACCGCGTAACTACGTATACATTTAATGCTCTATAAATAATATCTACCGTATAGCGCGCGCTCTATACTATTATATAAAAAAACAACTAGCGAATTTAGTTATGTTATTATAGTATAAATATTAATATAAGTTATTTATATTAAAATTCGTAGAATTTAAGGTTCTTAGGGTTCTTAAATCCGGCTCGGATTTCTTACCCCTCGACCTACGAACACTAGGGATATATATATCTTTACCGTTACGTAGTCGATTCTCTCTATTACTTTTTTAATAGCGTCCGCGCTTATAGATCTTAGTAATAGAGTGCCTCTATTCTAACGCCTATAGAGTATAGCTACGCGATCGTAGTAGAAAGTATTAGATTTAGTATAAAGTAGCATTCTACGCTAAAAAGTAGGGTCCTTATACTAGCGCCTTACTAGCGGTAGCGAACTTTTTTTAACTTTATACCTATACCTTATATTAAAGCTATCGCCTAATTATTATAACAACTATATAGAGCTATAGTTTACTATCGTTAGTAAAGCGTAAAAAAAGAATAGTATTAATTACTAGCGTAGTAGTAGAGTTATTACGTACGTAAGAATCTACTAACTAGTAAGTATAACTTTAGCTTATATAAGCTCGAATTCGAAAACTCTAAATAACCCTACGTACCGCCGACGACGATAATATTACAACTAGGCGGTTAATTAATATAATAATTAAACAGGCGCCGAGCGAATAAACCGGGCTATAACATATTATAATATTAAAGTAATCGGAGTAGTAGTTATTAAGAGCTAGCTTAAGAGGAAACGTACTAACCCTAGTAGAATTCGAACAACGACTCTACTACTTTCTACTATTTCTACTACCTTATATATTTATAGATCTGCCTCTAGTATAGCCTCTAATAGGTAGACATACTTTAAGATATTGTCCTTGTTCTATAGCTATCTTCGGATGCTAGTCTTATTTATATTAATAGCTAATACCGAGTCCGGCTCTTCCTTAAGTATAGTAATATACTAGAAGTTAGCCGTAAGGTAACTACTAATAGTCTTTAGCTGTTCGGCTATAACCGGCTACCTCTTACTAAGCTATTAATAGTACTTCTTAACGTTAGTTAGATTATCTATAGCCTGTTTTATAGTAGCGGCTAGTAGACTACTACGTTATAAAGTATCTACGGTAGCTACCGGTAAGGTAGACTATTAAGGCTATATTAGCGGCATCTGTATTAGTATAAGGACCCCCTTACGTAAGCACAATCTAGCCTTATCTCCCCTAAGCTAGGCTA
>JYJE01002166.1:1000-91747 GCA_000983655.1 Zymoseptoria brevis | reverse complement strand
CGGTAGGCTACCTATAGTAGCGAGAGCGGTATTAGTAGTAGTAGTAGTAACTTATAGGACGGTAAATATTACGACATAGACGTAAAGTTTTACGAATTTCTTATGTACATTTCTTCCTATTGTCGATTTTCTCTATATTGTACAACCCTTTTCTGTTTACATAGGCAGCGTTACTATAAATACGAATTCCTTCTATTGTTGTAGGAAGTGAAGTGAACGAGTAAAGCCAAACGCCAAGCATCGTCACGTTTACCCTGAACTTTCGGACGGAGCCGGTGCTCTTCCGAATGCGTCTTAGCCCCTTCGGGCCAACCTTTGAGCACCGCTCGTCTAAATAGGCTTCATAACCCAAGTAACATATTTGCCATCAATCAAAACCCCCCTTCCACTCTCCAAACACTCCCTCTCCGCCTCCACAATCATTGCCTCCAACCTCTCAGCAATCCTCACCATCTCCCCACCCCTTTGTCTCAACGCATCACACCACTCCCTCTGCCCCAGAAACGAGCAATCCTGCCAAATCATCAAAGCCTCCTTCGCCGTCCAGCTCCTCTCATGCACAACCAACTCCGCTCCCACGTCCGCCGTCTCGACCTTCTCATGGAAGTCACTGACCCAATTCGCATTCGTCGTCACCTGCGATTGCAGCGCCTTGAAGTCGTCCAACACCGCTTGCAAAGCGATCGCTTCCTGTCCGGGCTGAGCGACCAAGGTCCTCACCTCGTTGTTGTCGTATTCCTGCCACTGCAGCCATCCGCCGGGTTTGAGCAATGTCATCAGGTTCTTCAATAAAGGAATGGGATTGCCGGAAGCAATCACAAACACGAACAGGCGGATGTGTATGACATCGTAGCGTCCAACAAGTTCGTCTGGCAGCGTGTCCTCAAAGACATCGAGGGTGCGGAATGCTACGTTCGTTGGCCACCAGGGTTGTGGCGGTGCTTGTGCGAGGGAGATGTCTGAGGCTTCGATGCGGCAGCCAGGTGGAAGGTTTTGTGATAGCGACAGAGACCAGATTCCGGTTCCGCAGCCAATGTCGGCTATGAGAGCACTGGGAGGGAGTTCGATGGCAGGGTCCAAGAGATGTCCGGTTGTGAGCAACCAGGCTTGGTGTTGGAGGTTCAAGCGAGCGGAAGCTTGAAAGTCTCGCTTGAGTGGGTAGTGTGTTGCATCGTTGGTGCTCGGCATGGTTAATTTTCTCTCGTTCGAATTGGAGATGGAAGTTGGGATTCGAGTGGAAGTTGGAAAGATTGATAGATGTATGTAGCTTCCTGTTGCCTAACAGCAGGACGGCGTTGCCATGTGATACTGCTGTGCTCCCGTCATCACACTGGAAGTCAGCATCTCGTGCAATCCGTGCTTCAGGCGGCAAGTATCACTTCCAAACCATTGGACACGAGGCTGAATCTCGGCAACAACATAACAATTCCACCCACCAGCGAGCACAACACCCAGGTTCCACCAGCACAACACGACATACGAATGGAATGTCTTCGTGACTTTAGTCCGCTGCCCATTGACCGCAAGGGGAAAAACAAGCGGGTCTGAAAAAGCCCGAAACGTCCTCTCTCACCCATCCAGCTAATGAAAGCGGTTAGGTATAGAAGAAGGAAACTTTGCTCTTGCGCGTGAAGCATAAAGCTTCGCTAGTGACCTCACTGCATTGGACTTTCCCTGGGAAGGATGTGCAGCGGGCGCATTATCTGTTCTGCAGCGCGGGGTGGGGAGGATGCTAGGGTAGTTCGTGCAGGGGAGAGGGAAAGAGACGACCCACGGTTGGTGTGAGACAAGAGAAGAAGAAAAGTGTGCGCTGCTCGGTGTTTGTTGTTTGAACATGTTGCTGTACAGTGAGCTCGGGCAGTCCCTAGGATGTGCTTCGAACAAAAGCCTCGCAAGCTGGCGTGTACGATAAAAGAATCTCGCCACATCAGTGACGTGTGCCGTTGATGTTCCCATTGACCTGCGGCGGGTGTTGCTGCAAGTCCTTCGCAGACATGCCATTGATCTGTGGCGGAGGTGGAGGCGGTGGTCCATAGGTTCTGGGCTGTACGTCGATACCCTCCTCCTCAGTATCGTCGTCGTACTCTCCATCGTCGTCCTCATCGTACTCTTCATCTTCGTACTCGCTCTCCGTCTCGCCTTCGAGGCCCTCTTCGTACTCGTCGGCTCCGGCGTGCACGTCATGGACACCAGGCTGCGCAGGTGGATGAGCAGTACTGCCATACCCCTGCGTTTGCATGGCTCGGCATAGCTTTTTGAGCTTCTCATTCTCGCGAGTGAGACGATCAATAGCCTGCTGACTTTGACTTCGCTCCTCAGCCATTTGGAAAATATTCTTGTTTGTGGCTTCCTGCTTCCGCGTGAGGTTGAGATTCTCCTTCTCCAGCCGCTTGGTCTTCTTCGACATCTCCTCCATCTCCTTTCGGAAAGTGAGAAAGAGGTCATTGGAATTGTTAAGGGTGTCTTCTACCTGCTTTGGGGTCAGTCAGTTATCAGACGAAATACATGGCATGCTCAGCGGGAGTCGGCGTGGTGCAGGTTTGTGGCTTCGCTGAGGTCATTCCTGAAAAAGGACGTACCTGCTTGAATTTCTCCACGTAGACGTTTAGTTGCCCTCTAAGCTCGTTCTCCGTTTGGCTGAAAGTGCTCACCTGTCGTGTCAGTTGGTGGCTCTTTGACAGCTCACTCTCTTGCGCCTTTTTGAGTTGGTCATGTCGTGCGGAATGGTAGGCAATCTCCAGCTCCTTTGTCCGTAGCACCGATTGGAAGTGCAGCTCTCGCAATTCGTACTGATGCAGGAATGCTGTGAACTTCTCCCGGAATATTTTGTCCTGCTCCAGCTCCGCGGTCTGTCGTTCGGGCGATCTTCGATCCGACACCACCTCTTCCACGTCCAGCACGAGATCTTCCAGCTTCTGATGTAGTTCATCATTTCGATTCGCAGAGTTCTCCTTCAGGTCACGCATGTCCTCCTTAAGCTTCTTATTCTCCTTCTGTAGTTCGCGACTGAGCTTCTCGAGCTTGTCCTTCAACCCACGCTCCCTTGTCCGGTCTTTGCTGATTTCTTCCTTCTCTTTCTGCAGCTGGTCTCCGCGTTTCTTTGCTTTGACATGTTCACGCTCGGTCCGTTTCATCTCGCTGAGCAATTCGGAATATTTGCGCTGCAGGATATCCAGTTTGCTGTTGTGAGGCTCCAAAGTATTTAGCAGCTGAGACAGATCCCGATTCGCCTTCTTCACCTCAGCTTCAATCTCTGCATTTTGGTGCGCATCCTCGGTGTTGGTCGCTTCCAGAGAAGCAATCTTCGACAGCAGAGCCTTGTGAGCATCCACGGTATCCGTCGCACCTCCACTACCCTTCTTTCCCTTGCCCTTCCCTTTGGCAGCCGGAGCTGTGGTAGGCGGTGGAGGTGGTGCTGCTATTGAGGTCTCCGAAGCCGACGCAGACGCATCGCGAGAATAGTCAATGGTCGAGGCGGGCGAATTGCGAGCATTATTGGCCTGTCCTGGCTGCGGTTGGTGCTGATTCGCGACCGCCGCCATCTCAGGAAGGATGTTGCCCTGTGCGATCAATCGGGGTGTCTTCTATCTCCCCCTCCTGTTGTTCGCCGTTGGTCTACCCTGACCGCGACCGGGCATGGACGCCGTACGACCTGGAGTCTGTATCACTAGGCCTCTTTAAGGGGCGCTCTGGTGGTATGGAGTCGGATCTGCCGGTGCGATGGACCGCTTCGTTACTTCGTGCCGGAAAGGATGGCTGCGCGAGGTGTTGTCGGGGTCGTGTTTGCGAATGATACCGTGCGAGACCTGAATAATATCGAAGGAATGGCCAGAGTCCTCAGGGTCGTAAAATGGTCTGGCGGTGGTGGCTTGTCTATCGATTATGCTGCTGTGCTCGGCGTCTTGCAGACGAAGGAGCAGAGACGAAGACTCCGCTTCCCGCAGCGTGACTAAGCGAGACGACATCATGATGGCAGTTGATGCCGTCGTCCACTTTCACTCGACTACACACCATCTTCTCCTCGATGCTATCAAATACGTTGCGCAGTACTGCGCGATCGACTCGCCTTGTTGCTCCGAACCACCGACTGCTCGCCCGCGATGCACGCCGAACGTACGCTTCCGTGACCGATCTCAGCAACTTTCCCAAACCGGGAGAGCAGATCCATGGCTTCACCTTGAAGAGGACGAAACACGTGCCCGAATTGGAGCTTTCAGCGCTGCATTTCCAACATGAAAAGACGGGAGCAGACTATTTGCATGTGGCAAGAGATGATACCAACAATGTCTTCAGTATTGGCTTCAAGACAAATCCGCCAGACGCCACGGGAGTACCGCATATTCTTGAGCATGTCACGCTATGCGGGTCGGAAAAGTAGGTCATGGCATACATTTTGAGACGCAGGAATGTAGGCTGATGCTGTCCTCGGTAGGTACCCTGTACGAGATCCCTTCTTCAAGATGCTTCCTCGATCTCTCCAGAATTTCATGAATGCGTTTACCAGCTCCGACTACACAATGTATCCCTTTGCCACGACGAACGCTCAAGACTTCAAGAATCTCATGGACGTCTACCTTGATGCGACGTTGAATCCTCTCATCAAGAAGTCGGACTTTGTGCAAGAAGGTTGGCGCATTGGGCCGGAGAATCCTCGATCGCCACCTAAGGATGAGAGCGGCAGCGATTTGGTCTTCAAAGGCGTCGTGTACAACGAAATGAAGGGTCAGATGTCTGATGCGACGTACCTGTACTACATTCGCTTCATGGAGAATGTGATTCCGGCGCTGAATAACAGTGGTGGCGATCCCCAAAAGATGACTGATCTGACATATGATCAGCTGCGAAGCTTCCAACAAGGACACTATCATCCGAGCAACAGCAAGATTCTGACTTACGGAGACCAGCCGATTGAAGAGCACCTGCGACTGCTGGGTGAGCAACTTTCTCGCTTTGAGAAGGCTGAAGTGGACCGCGATGTCAAGGCACCGATATCTCTTGCTGATGGTCCTCGAAATGTTATCGTCAAGGGACCAGTCGATCCACTGACCCCTCCCGACGCTCAGTTCAAGACCTCGACAACATGGCTTATGGGAGACGCCAACGACATTGCCGAGTCTTTTGCCCTCCGGATTGCCACGAACCTGCTACTCGACGGATACGGCTCGCCAATGTACAGCGCTCTGATAGAGTCCGGTCTGGGGACAGACTTTACTCCCAATACTGGCTACGATCCTTCCGGTCAAACAGGAATCTTCTCCATCGGACTGAACGGCGTCGCGGAGGCCAACGTGCCCAAAGTTAAGGAAGTCATCGCCGCGACGGTAAAGGAAACGATCAAGGAAGGTCTGGACAAGACCAAAGTCGAGGGCTTGCTACATCAATCGGAGCTTGGTCTGAAGCACAAGACTGCATCGTTCGGCATGAACTTGATACGGCGCCTCAAGCCAGGTTGGTTCAACGGGATTGATCCTTTTGATGCGCTTGCGTGGAACAGCATCATGGACACGTTCAAGTCGAGCTACGCATCGGAGAGGTATCTTGAAGGTCTTCTGGAGAAATACCTCCTCACGGACAACACCTTGACATTTACAATGTCGCCAAGCACAACCTACTCTGCTGATCTCGCATCTGAGGAAGCAGAAAGGCTTCAGAGCAAGATTGCGGAAGCTGTGAGCGCATATCCGAGTGAGAAAGAGGCTTACAAGCAGCTCCGCGAGCGGGAGCTGGAACTCGTTGCGGAGCAGGATGCTGGCCAGACAGAATCTCTCGACATTCTCCCCACACTACACGTCTCCGACATACCTCGAGAGCAAAAGCGAACAGTCGTGAGGGACAGCGAGGTTGATCACGCCCAGGTGCAGTGGCGTGAGACGGCCACGAATGGGCTGACATACTTCCGCGCATTGGCACTCTTCAAGGACCTCCCGGATGAGCTACGGATGTTGGTTCCCCTGTTCTGCGACAGTCTGATGCGAATCGGCACGAAGACAAAGTCAATGGGAGAGATCGAGGATCTGATCAAGCTTAAGACTGGCGGCATCTCTTTCGGGCACCACGCAACAACCTCGCCGTACGACACCAGCAAAGCCGAGGAGGGCTTTGCGATCTCAGGATTCGCATTCGACAATAACGTATCGGCGATGTATGAGCTCATACACACGGTGCTGATTGAGACCGACTTTGACTCGCCCAATGCACAGCGCATGGTCAGACAGCTTCTTCAGACTGCTGCCAGCGGTGCTGTCGATGGTATCGCGGAAAGCGGCCATCGCTACGCCATGCGCTATGCTGAGGCCGGCGTTTCTCCTCAAGGACGGATCAGCGAGCAGGTCGGCGGCATCACTCAGGTGAAGCTCATCACAAGTCTCGCAGCGGCTGAAGAAGATGCCGGCGCGATGTCGGAGCTAATCGGAAAGCTGAAAGCCATCCAAGCCCTGACCGTCGCGAACATGAAGCAAAGCATGCGAGTGGCCCTCACCTGTGGCCAGGACGCCGCCGGCCCGAACGAATCGGCTCTGCGCAAATTCCTAGACTCTACCTCCTGCGCTAATCTGTCCGCCAACGCAGCATCAAACTACACCACGTCCGCCCAGGACTACACATCCTCCCGCAACACCTTCTTCAACCTCCCCTACCAAGTCTCCTACTCCGCTCTCCTCCTCCCCACCGGCCCGTACGTCGACCAATCCTCCGCCCCGATCGCCATCGTCGCCAAACTCCTCACCCACAAACACCTGCACCACGAAATCCGCGAAAAAGGCGGCGCTTACGGCGGCGGGGCACTCTCTCGCGGCCTCTCCGGCGTCTTCGGAATGTACTCCTACCGCGATCCGAACCCGGACAACACGCTGGAAATCTACTCCAACGCCGCGCGCTGGGCGGCAGACCGCGAGTGGACGGAGAGAGAGCTGGAGGAGGCGAAACTGAGTGTTTTCCAGGGTGTAGATGCGCCGGTTAGTGTTAATCAGGAGGGAATGGTGAGGTTTTTGAGTGGAGTTGATGAGGAGATGGAGCAGAGGAGAAGGGAGTGGTTGTTGGATGTTGATGTGAGGCAGGTGAGGGATGCGGCGGAGAGGATGGTGGGGGATGTGGAGAGTAAGGCGTACGTGACTGTACTTGGCAATGCGGAGAAGAAGGCGTTTTTGAAGGAGAAGAGTGAGGCGTGGATGGTGGTGGATATGGGGATGAAGGGTGAGGCTGCGGCTGCGGCGTAATTGGGGAGTATTGTCAGGACTTCTCCGCTTGAGTCGAGATGGTTGTGATAGTTTGGATGGCAATGGGGCGGCAACGTTCAGTAGAACAGGAAACCTGTAGGATATGACTCGAGGACGCAGTGCTGAAACACCACTTCCAAGTTTGCAACGTGCTTTGTTCGAGGTCGTTGACTGTGCCTGGGCTGCTTTTCAGTCATACCTACAGCCCATTTGCGCAGGAAACAGAAACATAGAAATACTCGTCCAAATCAACCCTACCACCTTCAGTCCCGACTCAGCATGACGATGATGTCGTACAACAATGGTGCCTGGTGCCTGGACGGCGGGGCAAGCTTGCGAAGGATGAAGGATTCCAACGACAACACCTGCCACCTCTCTCCGGAACCATTCATCACCAAAAATCTGTTCTTTGGCAACGACAAACCTCAACATCGACAATCCACCAAAACCAACTCCCCACCATCAAACCCGTCTCTCAACACCAACACGGCTCACCTCAACACTTCACCACCCACCATGACCTCCGCCATGACCCCCAACAACGAAGACCACCACCTCTTCGACGACCTCCTCGACCTAACCTCCGCCCGCACCGCCGACCACGACCTCCACTACCTCACCTCTCTCCGCTTCGCCCACCCCACTCTCATCATAACCGCCATCCCCACCTCCAACATCCCCCTCCTCGCCTTCGCCTCTTCCGGCCACGCGACCGCAACCCTCGACAAGGAAACCGACTCTTTCGCTTCCTGGAGAGGATACGTGGGACCCTCGGCGAACGCCCGGGATGGTGCCCTGGCGGAAAGCGTGCACTTTGGGAAGTATGGGTATGTATGGAAGGGGGAGCGATTTACGGTGTGGGTTGTGGGTGGGGTGCAGTATGTGGCTAAGGAGAGGGGGCAAGCGGAGCACCCGCTTGGACCGTCGGGGGGGACGGATGCGTTGATTCAGGCGGTTGGGGGGTGGTTGTTGGATGATGTGAGTGATTGTCATCTCTGTGCCTAAGCTACCTTGTGCTGATTGTGGTGTTCGTTCGTCTAGGTTGTCTGGGTCTACGACGGCTACTGGTACCAAGACAAGAAACTCTACGCGGAAGTCTCGAAGATGGACTGGTCGAAAGTCATTCTCGACGAAGGCGTGAAACGAGAAATTCAACAGGCGGCGGATAAGTTTTTCGACTCGAAGGATGCGTATGATGATTTGGGTGTACCTGTAAGAGCACCCCCCCTCCTCTTCCACCCCACCTCCTCCGCCCTACTGACCCTCTCATCAAAGTGGAAACGCGGTCTCCTCTTCCACGGCCCCCCGGGAAACGGAAAAACAATCTCCATCAAAGCCCTCATGCACGGCCTCCTCTCCCGCACCCCCCACCACATCCCAACCCTCTACGTCAAAACCGCACCCCGCGAATACAACATCAAAGACGTCTTCGACCAAGCCCGTCGTCTCGCACCCTGTATGCTCGTCCTCGAGGACGTCGAAACGATCGTCACCCCATCCACCCGCTCCTACTTTTTCAACCAAATGGATGGACTGGAAGATAACTCTGGCCTCTTTGTCGTCGCTTCGACGAATTACTTGGATAGACTGGACCCCGGCTTGACCAGTCGGCCGAGCAGGTTTGATCGGAAGTATTTGTTTCCCTTGCCGAGTGAGCATGAGAGGAGGTTGTATTGTGAGTTTTGGAGGGGAAAGGTGGTGGGCAAGGGGGAGGTGGAGTTTCCGGGGAAATTGTGTCCGGCTATGGCGAGGATTACGGAGGGGTTTTCGTTTGCGTTTTTGCAGGAGTGTTTTGTTGCGAGTCTCCTTTCTCTCATCCATCAGGAGTCCAATGGAGATAAGAAGAAGGATGAGCTGGAGAAGTATGAGTTGTGGGTGGCGTTTAGGAAGCAAGCGGGGATTTTGAAAAAGGAGATTCGGAATGAGGAGATCACGGGGAGGGAGGGAAGTGAGGAGTTTGACGCGACATTTGGCGGTCCCAAACTTCCCGCAGGACCGGACGCCCTTCCGATTATGACTGCGCCGATGGCTCCACAACCTATGCAGCCTTCAGCAGTCCCTGCTTGGCCACAATGGTGCGGACCAAATGCTAAGCCGCGCCTGGCACTTCCCACTCCAAAGGCATCGGCCGGCCAAGAAGCAATGGGTCTTCCTGGTCCTGTGGTGGGTATTGCTGGAGGACAGACTCTGCCGTTTGGCGAACAATTGGGAGCTGTGAATGGACAGCTTCAGCAGTTTCGCGTGGTTGATGAGGGTACGGCTAGACTGCCGGTTGGGAAGTCGAATTACATCAACAGCGCTGCTTGGGAGCAGAGATGAGACATTATTGCGAAGGCTATGAGCGTCGTCTCTTCATGGAGCTGGCGATGAGATGGACCCCGCCGGCGTGTCCTTAGGTTGAGATCAGTGCAATAGAGACCAAATCCGAGTCCGAATCTGCGGAGAACTTCCACCTCGGTGTTCTTCGTCTTGTCTTCTTGCCAGACCACAGCGTTCAGCATGTACGAGACTCGTAAAGTACACGACAGGCATGACTGGTGATGGTTAATGAGTGATGTAGTAGCAAGGAGCTGCCGCTATTACTATCAGATCATCGATGGAGCATCATGACACACGGCTATCTAGACTAGCTCCCAGGCTGACAGACTCGTATGCTTCCAGGCTGATAGTTCTAGCTCGAGCACAGCCTCGAGGACTCGCGTTGGACGACCGGCCTCTTTCGTCTTTTATTGAGGCTCATCTTGGGACATGCGGTCAGCTCCATCTTCAGCTTGTTCGTGATAAGAGTGCTCGCAGTGTGAAAAGGCTTAGCGAGGCTTGAGCAATTTAAGCAGCGACTTTAAACTTCCGGCGGAGTCGATCCCTGTTGCAGCTCTGGGAACCACCATCCCAGCCTCGATGAGGCGTCGTCACCATACGAGTAAAAATCCCCATCCTTATCATGTGATCCACTGCCTCGCCGAGTCCTTTGGTATATTCTTTCTCTGTACAGAACTTGTCGAGTGTCGTGTCGTCTCATTCATGAAGCGCATTGTATGAACAGTACCAGAAGACTCGACTCGACCCGACCCGACCCCGCTCTCTTGAGACAACGGCCAGATCGACGAACCAACATGTCCGACGAGAAAGAGCAGCGCACTGCAGAGTCGCACAATGGCGCATCACAGGCCGCGGACACGCCTCAGACGGGCGGCGAGATGAACGAGAAGGCCAAGAGCGCCGCGGATACCAACAGCGAACAGCATGGACACGACGATAGGCCGCAACAGAGCTCGGCCTCGTCTGCAGAAGATGAGCCTCCTGCGAAACAGCCCTCAGGCGGGTACGACAGCACGCCTATACCAGTACAGCCCAGAGGATACACGGTCAAGTTCACGATTCACCGCGCGGAAAATCTGCCAATAGCCGACTTGAACGGCTTCTCTTCTGATCCGTATTGTTTGGCTCAGATCAATTGTGATACCCCAACACGACACAAGCAGGACCCGTGCCTGAGGTGGAGGACGCCTACTGTGAGGAAGGATACGGAGCCGACGTGGAACGAGTCGTGGATTGTTGCGAACTTGCCGGCTACAGGCTTTAAGATTAAGATACGCATATATGATGAGGACGCTGCGGATCAGGACGATCTGCTGGGAAAGGCACATATCATGATACCGTCGCTTGATGAGACCTGGGAGGGGATCAAAGAGCAGGGATTCAAACTTCGCGTGCACGACGGCAGTAAGAGAGCCTACACGTTCCACGCTTTGACGACCTGCATGCGAGCGAATAAGCACTTTCGCGGATACCTCTACGTCAGCATGGAAATGCTGGGTCGGACGGAGGAAGATGGACAACATGGCCGAGTCTACACCGTTGGGCCTTGCATGGCGACACGGCATTTTAGTCCCATGCTCGGCCGTCTTGTTAACGTCAAGGAGCCAGACGCTGAAGAGCAACCCTACCAGCCCGAGGAACCCGTCTCCAGCAGCGGCCAGAAGCAGAAGAAAGTCGAGCGCTTCAATTTCCAAGCCAATCAATTCCAACTCCAAGGACCCATTCCGCCCGAACTCTACCACCGCTTCGTCGAATTCAAACCCTGGGTCGGCAGAATGTTCACCAGCAAAGGCATCTCCGGCTTCCTCATGGGCAAAGCCCTTCGACACCAACACACTCGCGTCTACAACTACTCCCGCTCCACCATCTGGCATCGCTTTCCCGCCGGACCTTCCAAAGACATGACCATGGCTTTCCTCGACGCCGTCCACTGGGACCACGGCGGCCGCATCTTCACCTACGTCCTCACCCTCGACGCTCTCTGGCGCTTCACCGAAACCGGCAAAGAATTCGGAATCGACATGTTGTCCAAACACACCATGCACAGCGACGTCTCCGTCTACATAGCATACAGCGGGGAGTTCTTCATCCGCCGGTTGAAACATCCCCGTCGTCCACCACCCCCTGACCCCGTCGAGTCGTCCTCTCAATCCCATCCTCCATCCCACGACGACAACCCCGAACACCCACCCGCCCGCCTGAGGAACGACTCCCACTCCTCTACAAAATCATTGAAAGACCCCCGCTACTACGAACTCGTAATCGACAACGACAGCGGCACCTACCGCCCCAACGCCTCCCTCCTCCCCATCCTAAAATCCTACCTCGCGCACCAACTCCCCGGCCTCCACATCCTCACCCTCGACTGCAACGCCGACGCCGAGAAACAACAAAAGATGAAATCCGAGCAACGCGCTAAGAAAGCCAAATCTGGCCAAACCATGGTCTTCAAGCAGGGTTCTGGATCGAGGAGTAGCTCGTTTAGTAGTAGTGATGATGAGGAATTCAACGCACTGCAGGCGGCGCTGATGGATGAGGATGCGATTGCGAGGGAACATGGGCCGATGAGTACGACTGCGAAGGATGCGAGGAGGAGGAATCGGGAGAGGTTGGCCAAGGCAAAGAGGAATTATTTGCCGAGGTTGGAGGGCGAGGCGGCGAGGGCGGGGAGTGTGGAGGAGGTTAGGAGGGAGGGAGGAGGAGGGAGGTGATAGTTGAATACCCTGTTATGGTGAGTGGGAGGGATGATGGTTCTCGGTGGATCGGTCACGAGGAGGAGGCGGTATTTTGGATTGTTCTTTTTGGCTGGTTGAAAGTGTGCACAGGTCGATATTTGGATATTCCCACTTTTGCGGATCATATTGGAGTACAGAATTATTATTGTAGCAGCCGGAATTGAGAATCGACAGGGTTTCTACCATGTGTGGATGCTCCCTCCCCACCGTTCTTGAACAACATTCCGCTTACAGCAGCTTACACACGACGACCGGGAATGGTAGGAGCTTTGCGCCTGACAAATGCCCTATCCCCCTGCCTAGTCGACTTCCCAGAATAACAATGGAGGAGCAAGTTTTTTCCTCTTACAGGTGTCTGTCTCCCGAGCGGCGTTCTGCCACGAAGTGGTGATGCTTCGTCACCACGACTTGGCTCGCCTGCCCGTTGATCCGTTTGTCGATGATCTCTATCTACACGACGAAAAAAGAATTCTCCGGGTGAGGTGTCGCTGCGCCGAAGTGCTTGTCGGCACCGAGACGGAATTTTGACATGGACACCGCCCGCGTCCAGCTGTTGTGCGTGGCGGAATGTTTCTACGTCCAGCCTCAACGTTGCTTCTTATCGTGCGAGGAGTGGAATTTTCCATATGCATGCAGTCGAGGTCATCTCGTTCTACGTCGAGCCGTGTCTCGAATCGTGTCCGGACAGAATTTTGCGCGGGGACTTGGCATGCTTCGCGGATATTGAGCTGGCGGACGAAGAGCTGGGCGAAGAAGGGTGTGGTCTGGCCTGGTCAAGCTCCAGGACCGGGCCAGAGTCGAGGTCGGTGTTTTCCTCCCGGGATTAGATTTGAGAACATACAAAGTGTGGCGCTGCTTTGAAGCCTGAGAAGACGGGTGACTTGAAGTTGTGTGGAATGAGATTCGTGCATCCTACCGCGCAAGGGCCGATGTTAACGCTTGGCAGGAGTTGCAAGGGAAAATGTGGGCGTTACGTTTACACAGTGAGCGAGGAAGCAATTATCAACAACAAACCCCAGAGAGCGGCGGCTGCTAATAAGCCCGGACGTGATAATGCACCACTTCCTTCCCGTGGAGTAGTAGTAGTCTCCTTGTCAACGATTCGACACAGAACCGAGGGTCCGCTCGAGCCTTGTACGGGACCCATTCCATACGCTGGCGCCAGGATTAGGAGCTGTAAAGCTCGAGCCGAGTTGTTGAACGCAGTCTTGTCGTCCACCGTGTAGGCCGAAGAAGTTCTGTAAAATAGCGTGGAACCCCTGGGGTATGCGGATGGAGTGTTGGAGGCGTTGGACGCGGTCGTGATGGGTCCTATCTTGTGTGAGTGCTCCGGCTCATACTTGCAAACAGCGGTTAAACAGCGATACCTGACTCACCGAGGTTTGAACCATCACTGAAGCCACCAGCATCGCCACTGCCACTCATGGCGTTCAAAGTACCGTCGCAAGCCCGAAGTCTGGCAAAGTCCACGGGATAGTCTGTAGACGCACTCTGTGAAATTTCTTGTGAACAACTGTCACCGAGAACGGAAGTACAGTCCCCGTCGTTCGTGGGATTGTATGACTGTGTAACGTTGGGTGGCAGGACAGTCAGCAGAGTTTGAACGGAAAGATTCATCCCTCTTCGTTCCAAGAACGATCCCAGAGTCGAACTGTCCCCGAGCCATTGGAGCTCCCACTGCGTGTTGGCGATGTAGAGACCTTGGCTGTAGTTTGCTGGGGTGTTGTCGCCGCCCAGGTCATCGATGCGGGTGTTGGGCACGGCTAAAGAGGTGATGTTGATGCGCCAGGTCCAGTTTTCTGGATCGCCGTTGAAGGTACGAGTGAAGGTTACCGAGTCTGTCGGGTTGGGCCTGCGGCCGGCGGCTTCGATGGCCTGCAATGCCTCGGGGTTATTCGCAGGGCCGGGGTTGTAGGACCAGCGATGACATTGTAGCCACTCTGTGCAGATGCAGCGAGGAAGAGAATGCAGAGCGTGCTGAGGATTCTGAGAGGTGCCATTGCGAGGTCCACGGTTGTCGGTGATTATACAAGATTGGAGTCGTGTTTGGGGGCATGCGTTGCTAGGATATATGCACGCGGTCGAAACCATATTGATCAACGTGCCTCCTTCTTAGGGGCGTCATTCAGAGACGGGCTCTTTTCATGCCGGGTGATTACCGAATCTTCAGGGTCGTATCGTAGAGGTGTAGTGTACGGGACGATCGCACTCTGCCAAGTCGAAGGATCCAGCGGAGCCGCGGACAAGTGCTATAGCCCCATCGAGCTCATGCAGCCGCAGATCGAGATAGACTGTGACACTAGGTCAGCAATCCCATGAAGTAGTCGGAAAAATACTACTCCAGTAGGCATACCCGATCAGCGAGCCCTGACTGCTACAGTACCCTCCTTCTCCGCACATGTACTGCGAACTGCTGAGGTAAGTTCTCCTCTCCAGCCGAGCCGATCGTCGTCCGGCCTCTCCGCCACGGCATCCTTCGTTTTGTCTCGGCATCCCGCAACTCAATACATGTTGTAGCCCTGGCGAGCTCTGGGCTTACGTCTTGCAGAACCTCGAAAGCTCTTCAATTTGTATCCTGGCTGCAATACCACAAGCTTCAGAGCTCCTTTTGCACTAGAACATACGTCCAGCCTCAGACCCGAACTGACCATGGTCAAACTCTATCACTGTATATCGATGAAGCGATCCATCGGTCTTCCCGTCGTCTCACACCCCACATCTTGTTGGCTGCTCTTCGATCCTGCTCCGAGCCTCCGCGGGAACGGGTCTTGGAGACGGCTTCGACGGCCGGGATCTGGGCGGCTCGTTTCGTGCGTTGGCGGCACTGGTGCACGGTGTCACACGGTGTCAATTGCACAACGACCGGCTTGCAGGATGAAGTCCCATGGACTCGTGGTTGTACGAAGGTCATCAGTGATTGGGGTGGAGCTAAACTGGCAAGTTGGAAGGTGCCCCAGCCCCGGGCCACTTCCTGCTTACTAATAGGAGATTCAGCTGGTGTTCCACAGCCTACCGTAGGTAGCGCATCAGGCCGAATCTTATTTTTGTTGTAGAGTGTCTTCAACTCTGCCCGTCCTAGATGTCCGCAATTGTACGATCCAAATGCAGCCATGTCGTTGAATGCGGACATTGGCACGCGCCGGCCGGATCCTTCGCAACGATCTGCACGGAAACGCGGGCGAATCAACTACCACGAGCATCCAGAACGGATTCTCTGTCGCCGCGGGACAGAAGGGCTACATCGGCGCATACGGCTCTGCGACCTTGTTCGCAGGACGCTTCACAGGCTGCGACCAGGGTGACGCCGAGCAGGCTGGTCAAACCCTTGCGATCTTCTCAGACCCGAATCGCATTTCCTACTCCATCATCGCCACTGGCGCTGTCTAAAGACCCGGAGGTATCCCGAGCTGTGAATAGGTGCAGAGGGCGAGGGAATTGCAGAAGCACGAAGTGCGCTCGTTCATTTCATCGGATGAAGGTTTCTTCTTTGATTGTTTGCTTGAGATTTTTGCTGCGTACTTTATGCTTCGATGTGGAAACGAGGTGTTGCTTTCCTGTGAGGAACGTTGTTGATAGGCAGTTGAAGACAATTCCATTTTTGACACTTTTGGGACCTGGAATGCGCGAAGCTACCTAATGTATGACTGCTTTGTGACACCATGGTATCGCCGGACGACCCTCGGCTGTGTCTCTAAACCTCGGCCGACGCATATGCTGGGCTGACGGGTTGGTCCGCACGTCTTCCGATGTCTGTCGTCTTGGTCGTCCTTCGGGGCCCTGCTCATTCACTCGCGCACCATATGAAAGTGGCGTTCGTTGAGACAGCGGTCTGCGTAGCACCGAGCGTCCTGGCCCGGTACTGCAATGAGTAACCAGCGTACACTCAGCTGAATACAGCCCTGCCGAGTGCATAGTCTTCAGAAAAGGACCGAAATGCGCCAATCGAACCGTACGCTGAAAGAAGAATTGCTGCGTACACAAAATGATGCTATGCTGGAAGTCGCGTGGTGGAAAAGTGGCCGGCTCTAAACATAGAACGCCTTTGTCAGCTTCAAAAGAAAGGTCGTCGGAGATCCTGAGCTTCAAACATGTGACGAGGATGGCTGGAAGGATGACGCTGCGGTGTGTTTGAAGAATTCAAAATGTTTCGAGATTTTGGCGTTCATGACTTGGGTTCGTCGGAAGTCTGCGTTCAGGAGCAGAGATGTTCGGGGAGCGTTTGAACAAGATGATACGAGAGGGTTGTGTCCGCAATGTTCGAGATCGTTCATCGAAAGTCTTGGAGAGGGAGGAGAGCAAGCAAAGTTACTCCCCATGGCGAGATCCGACGTTGAAAAAGGCATGTCCGATAGACTTTTGCTGACGTCGACGTGTTCTCGGCTCTTCGGATCGGTGACGAAGCTCGAGAGTGACAAGTCCCTCATATGAGTCCGTGAGTCTCCAGCGGTGTGTTCCCATATGAGTTCCGTGGGTCCTCGGGAGCCATGCGAAATTTGACAGTTCTATTAGAGGAGTGCGTTGGGGAGTTGGCGAACGTGGAGAAGTGGTCCACGGGTCTATATCTGTCTTTCCCGTTCCAGGGTCCCTGCAGGAGCTATGGCAGGCTATAGTGAGGATTGCTTTCGGGTGACGGCTGTCAAGAAGGACATGTCCTGTCATCTCACGTGAGGCTGTCCGGAGAGTCATGAGTGGAAGGGAGGTTCAAGGTGTGTAAGAGATGCATGAGTAAGGTGGTCGATGCTTCAGATTTTCTTTAGTTGTACGAAGTGAGGTCGAGCGCCATACCGTGGCACGACGGTGATGTGCGATACCAGTCCTGCCGTCGTCTTTCCTTGACAATTGCAGCAGGAGGACGACGCAACCTTGGCAGGCACCCGACGACAACGATGTCCAAGGCAAAAGAATGGATTATTGCATGGGATGCGGTCAAGAGGTGTGGCGTCGCATTCATTGTGGCTGTTCTCTTTCCTCCCAGCCAACTCTATTCTCATCCTCGAACATGATTCGCCACTCCCGACCACCACCCTGGACAACCTGACGACTTCCCGGTTTCGGGTGTGACCTCTCCTCCCCCCATTGAGCGAGACGGATCCTGAAACCTGCAAGACTCCACCTTCAACGGCGAGCGACAGGCCCGATCCAAGTCGAATGGCAGCCGATGCCTTAATCTTCGTGCGCGGGGAGCTGCACCTGCACGGAGGATATGATGATACACCGATAGGTAATTTCTGGGAGGCTGAGCCAAAATATCCTCCGGAGACGCGCAGGTCGGTCTGTTTCTTTCTCTCTTGCACTTTCCTTGCCTTTAACAGTTCTGCGGTCACGGATACCATTCCCAAGCTGAGGATTACAGCTGGCAAAGACTACACGCCTGCTATACACGCTGTTGAAGGATTGGAATACTCGACGGACCTCACTTGGGAGGTTCTCTCACTCTGGACTACGTCGAAACTGTTTCCTGATTATGCAAGGTCTACAGAGCATCTGAGTGGCATTGAAACTCAGCATCACATCGAAGGAACTCATCGAATACCGGACCGAAATTACACGAAAATGGCCAGGACGCGGCTCGGCAAGGTCAAGACTCGCAATGGCGACATGGTCCCGCTCAATCCAGTCGACTTCGAGGCCAAAAAAGCCTCGCGAGCATCCATTTCTGATTTGCAGCGACGGCAAGTCGTCACCCGGCAATTGGGCCAGCGCCAGACCAGCGAAACATCTCCCGAAGAGCAAACAAGTCCTGGCGAGCAATACTTCAGCCATGACGAGAAATCTCGGAGCAGAAAGGCATCAGAATCGGCGCCTGAAGTCAATGCTGGGAGTAAGAGGGCATCGGCTTTCGCACCCGAGGTCCATACGGAGCAAGAACCTACATTGCCTAACGTGGACTCCGAGCCAACTATCGATTTGTATCGAGCATCTCGAGCCTTGGCGGCAAATGGCAAGATCAATCTGGACCAGGCGATCAATATGTTGCAGCAGTTGAGGCAAAGGGCGACTCCAGAAGAGCTGGCTGTGTTGCACAGCGCACTTTCACCAGTGCAAGGTACATCAAACGGTTCCGCATCTCAACGTCGATCTGCAGAAGACAATATCACGCGAGATTCAATTCCACCCGCCAGAAGGAGGTCGTCTCTGCCTCCAGGCCTGGCGACTCGCAGCGGAGAGCTGGATGACCACCTGACAAAACCACCACCGCCGTTGCGAACCTCAAAATCGGCTCCGAAGAACAGAGAGCAATGGATACATACGAAGCAAGCCGCTGAGCAGCATTCTTCTCCGCCACGATCAGTCACACCATCCGACCTACCGCACATCGGGACTCATTCCTCCGGGACGCTTCGTATCACCAACGGTTCGACGTCTCCTACCTCGACCAAGGCACCCGCGGTCCAGCAGGTTGATACCAAAGCGGCCACACCACCTCAGCTTCCGGAGATCGACACTCCAAACCGTCTATCCTTCGAGATGATCCGTGATCGGCCGACCAACATTCCAGAACCACGAGCCCGAACACGCCCGAGCAAGAACTTGACAGTAGACAGCACAGAGAGTAGGATCAGATCGCATTCCGCAGACAGAGTGCCCACAAAAAAGTTCCTCGACACACCACAGCCATCTCAGAACGGCGACTCTGGTAGCAGCCTGCCGAACTCGCCCGACGCCCCTCGTTTCCGACAGCGGTGGAGTCATCGCGCTTCACACCTACCCACGGACTACCGGTCGAGTACTGACCCGTACGAAGTCGGCAGTGACACCATCGCTGATTTGCGCGAATTTGCGACTCGACTCAGCGCTGTGTGGGATGTCGAGGATGAGGGGCGAGGAGGCGGCAAATCTGACTCCCACGCCGATGCTTTGTCGAAATTGACTGGAAGCCCGGAAGTGAAAGAGACTGTACCTGAGTGGGAGGTAAAAGCAACACAGGGCAGTGGTGAGCAAGAGGACGCCGACAGAACGGCTGGTCTTGGATCTCCAGCTCACTCCCCGAGGACGGCAGGATGCGACTACAACTCAAGACTGACGAATGAGATTGTTTCGCTATTGAACGGCGGTCCGGTCTTGAGCACCGCACATCGAGCACCCGATGAAGAGGTAGCACCTTCAACCACTGATGCCCAGCGCTCAGCGCCCGTCAAGGAAACGCCACAACCTCGCACCTCATTCTCGCAACCGGACACCCCCATGCGGAACGAATCTGCATTCGACTTGTCCACGCCTGAGCCTACGAAGAAGAAAAAGTCTCCACTCTCGCTATTCAAATTTCGCAACAGAGCGTCCAAGAAGAAGAGCTGTGAGTCGTTGAACGTCGAGGCTGCCAACCGTCCGAGCATTTCTTCTGCGCCTGTGACATCACCCATGAGTCTGACATCTGTGAACTCTGCATCTGGAACCGGACGTCAGAGCAAGAAGAGGTTGCAGAAAGCTGCGCCGGAAAGGCTTCGGCAGCAATGGCGATTGCAGAGTGAGAGGATGGAGTCTGTCGATGAGTACTTGTCATCGCCATGCATCACTGTGGGCGGTGATGTCGAGAGAAAGCCGAGTGATGGCGGCGTCAGCCAGATCAGCACCGATGTGCCTGCTGACGATGCACCGAGCGATCCCACAGCCGTTGGTCAATCTCTACGTCGGCGTGGCAAGAGTTTTGGAGGGATGCTCAACATGCAGATTCGTCCGCTGGAGCTTGCACCGGACACCAGACCGTCCTTTACGGCACCCAAGCATAGCCGGAGCTTCACGGTTACTGCTGCAGCTGTGAGGCTTTTCTCAACTCCGAAGAAGTCCTCGCGCACCGCTAACCCGGCCAAGGACAAGCAGCCCACGGCACCCGGCACTCAGACTAGTGGTCCCGCCCCTGCGCGCCATTCACTCTCACTTGCCCTCACGAGCAACCCTTTCGTGCCGTCGACCGAGGACCTGCCGCAACAGAAAGCGAATTCCGAGCAGCTGGTCAGCGACAAAGAAGAAACCAGCGACCCTGATCAATCGTCCCGTAACCTCTCGACTTCAAGCGAAGAGTCTCAAAAACCATCACCCTCAGAACCCTCTTCAACGCAGACTGCGACTCCGACTCCAACTCCGTCTACGGTCCGCCTCATACCTATTGGCGCTTCAGGATCAGTCGAAGACCTCTACCCTGACTGGCATGGTCGTCCCGCCGCCGCCGCCGCAGTAGAGACTTCCCCTGAAGTACCCCCCCAGAGCTACCTCAGCGTGTCCTCACAATCCACTCCTCGCGCGCGCCGATCCTTCGACGATGTTCCACCACTTCCCGAACTCCCCGCCGACATCCACTCGAGAGTCATACGCGCCGACCACATCGTCACCAAGCGCATGAGAAATTCCCCACGCTCGTCACCTCTGACCCCAAACTTCTCCCAGTCTGCAAGGACCTCACCCGTCGCTGCGGACTTTAGCTCCGCACAACAAAACACTTTCCTCTCATCCCGCACCAGCTCCGAATCGCAAGATAGCCGTCGCCACGGCCGTTCCATCCCCCGCCACCGAATGGATTACGCCCCAGCACGATCAGCAATGAAACGCACGCCCACCTCTTCCGGCAACGAAGACGAGGAGAAAGAGGTCGTGGTATTCCACGCACCTACCGTCACAACAACCACCACCACAACCCACCGCCACGCCTCCCGCTGGTCCATCGACGGCCCCATCCCCGTCTCCACCCTCTCCCCAACCCAAACCAACACCAGTCAACCCAACTGGGATAATCACCCCCGCCACTCCCCACCCGAACTCTGGCGCAAACGCCGCTCCGGCTCCGACGGCCTCCGCACCCTCCACATCTCCGTCAATAAAGCCGACGTCGGCACTTCAGGTCTGCGAAGCGCCCCTCCCATCCGCGACATTTATAGATCTGACAGTCCGAGTATCGTGGTTTCCCACTACATCACCCCCACGAGCTCGAACCGCAATACCCGCGTGGAAGGGGAAGATGGATTCTCCGATGTCCGACGCTCGAGTTCGGCGGGCGCGAGGGCGGAGACGTATATGGCGCTTTTCGGGGAGGAGAAGAAGAAGAAGGAGAATTGTCACCCTCCGGCCGCGGGCAAGGGGGAGGGGGAGGGGAGGATGGATAGTCTCGTTTCCTCGTCCACCTCTACTTTTTCCACCAGTCACGGCTTTGATGACAATGGACTACTGGATGGAGAGGGAAGCACTACGACGAATTCAACGACGACAATGGCCACCCTCGCGGGCGTGGCGGACGTGTTGGGCAATATGAGGAATTTCAAACCTTATCATCCGAGTCAGGCGGTTACGGCGGAGAGGTCGAGGGCGTTGAGTATGGCGGCTACTAGGAGGAGTGGTTTGAATGGAGGGGGGAGACGGGATAGTTTGGCGATGATGGGGAATGGAGGGGAGAGGAGGGGGAGGGAGGGGATGTTTTGAGGGGAAAGGGAGGAGGGGGAGAAGTGTGCAAGTACGAGGGCAAGAATAATACGAAGCGATTTAATACGTTCGACGATATGATTGGATGCAGTTGAATTGGACTGGCGAGGTTGGTCTTCTTGATGCATTGTCATTTCTCGCAAACAACCGGGATATTGGTCGCCTAAGGCAGCAATACAAGCTTTGTCATCTCCAGGTCGGTCAGCCAATCAAACTCTCTCAATTCTCGGGTAGAAAGTAAGCCCGCTCGGCCGAGCACTTTTTAGCGGACTTCGTATTTCGTATAGAGTTATCCGAAGAGGGGGCAAGGCAAGGCAATCCACAAGATGGAAGAAAAACCCACATTGGGTTCACATGGCTCTTTCTCCTACCGGGCTTCCATGGTAAATCCTGGCCCTGGTCGAAATGGTGTCGTTCGTGGCGGACGACACTTCTTCCTCGTCTATCGCTGCGAGTACTGACTCTTTCTTTGAATGCTGCGCAGAACGCGGTCAAAGCGGGAGTGTTCGTCAGCATGAGGAGATGGAGATGGATCTTTCCGTGAGAATGGCCGGGTCGGCCGATGGTTTCGAGACATGGTCCGGCAGTAACGCAGCTCTGGAGGGCGTCGACTGCGTGGCTGCCTGATGATCAAGCTGAATAACCACGACGCATCCTTCGACCTCGCTTCGCCTCGTGAGTGTACATTGCGGTCAACGTGGGGGTGGATGCGGTGCGATGTCCGAAAGGAAAAAGCGGAAGTCGGCATGCGACGTGGAGCTTTTCGTGGGTCTAGAATTGGATGGGGAAGGTGTTTAGTGATCACATTCATTAATCTCAAGGATGTTGCTGTAAAGACGAGAGATGCAAACCGTCACAGCGCTGACATGTCCACACAGATGGTAAGTGTGCTCGGACATGCAGACTCTACTCTTCGGGCTGAGATGATGTCCAAACAATGCACAGATGATCATACAAGTCAGATCTCAAT
Source organism: Zymoseptoria brevis (assembly GCA_000983655.1). NCBI lineage: Eukaryota > Fungi > Ascomycota > Dothideomycetes > Mycosphaerellales > Mycosphaerellaceae > Zymoseptoria > Zymoseptoria brevis. The sequence goes on along the minus strand of JYJE01002166.1, from coordinate 69,101 downwards.
CCGCCCGCGCCCCCCCGATCAAGCTTCTTCGCGAAGAAGCTTTCCCTCATCCGAGGTGGTACAAATCGTGTTCCAAACGAATCAGATCCGACGGACCCCACTATCATCGACCATTCCTTCCAATCGCATTATGTGGAGGCGGAAGAACAGAGTCGGCCGACGGGATGTCAATCAAGAAACGTGTGAGCTGAGTGGCACTCCCGAAAAGTCTGCTGAGAAGAGTATTCCAGTGAGTGAGCCCTAGAACCAGGAGGTGAGGTACCCGATTCCCTTTGTTGCTTGCAAATGCATCTCTGCTGTCGGACTTTGTCTGCTACTTTCGCCGACGCCAGTTGCCTTTGCGTGCATGATGCGCGCGTCAACTGTTTTTCTTAACGTAGACTACTTCCTGCCTTGCCTTGCGGGTTGACGTCTGTTGACTAATACTGCTTCTACCTCACCTCTTCTCGTCTCCTCCTTCTCTGCATCATCGACCTCACTCTCGCCTCCGGACTTCCTCTGTCTCTCTCTGTTCCACCCTCTTCACCCCTCTCCGCACCTCGGCCATCCGCCACCACTGGCCTCGACATCCGGATCAACATGTCGGCTCCCGACGCTGAAAAGGCGTGGACCGCTGACAACACCGCCACCGCCGGACCTTACGACACTCACGAACCACAACCCATAGCCGAGGAACCACTAGATCAACCCGGCTCAGACAGAGACCTCGACGAGAAAGCACAACAATTCGAAGCCGTCGAAGAAAGCAGTTCACAAGACGGCAGCGATGACTTTCGAAAAGAAATCAACCGAGATCGAGTACCCCTCAAACGAGAACGAAGTAACTGGACCACCGACACAGGCGTCACGAGTATCGCCACCTCATATCATCCTGAAGACGAGCCGCCACAGAAGAAAACATGGACTCGGAAATTGAACCCGCTCAAGTCGAAGACTTTGCCACCCATACCCAAGGAACGACTGACATCACGGGAATATCAAGCGGGATTTTTCAGTCTGCTCACTTTCCAATGGATCGCTCCGCTGATGGGCGTGGGATATCAACGACCGCTGGAGATCAACGATGTCTGGGCGGTGAATCCCGATCGAAGTATCGATGTGATGAAGACGAAGTTGATGAGGAATCTGGAGTATCGAAAGGGACGCAAAGCTTACTTCTCACCTTTGGTCATGGCTCTGTTCGACACGTTCAAGGTGGATGTGATTATTGGAGGTGCCTGCAATTTCGTCGGTGCAATGCTGCAGGTTCTGGCACCGTTTGTGCTGAAATATCTGATTGCATTCGCCGGACGAGCATACGCAGCGCAGAACGGCCAGGGAGTCGCGCCACCGATTGGTCATGGTGTCGGTCTTGTCATTGGCATTACTGTCATGCAAATGCTCCAGTCCATGACCATCAACCACTTCATCTACCGTGGTATGCTGACGGGAGGACAAATTCGATCAGTCCTCATCAGCGTCATCTTCGAGAAGGCGATGAAGTTGTCCGGTCGTGCGAAAGCAGGAGGGATTGAACATGTCACCGCTGAGACGAAGCCAGACTTTGCACCCGGCAGCAAAGAGGAGAAGAAGTGGTTCAAGAAGCAGCTAAAGAAGAAAGACGGCAAAAAGGGCGTTTCGGGCGATGGTGTGGGCTGGCAAAACGGTCGCATCGTCAACTTGATGTCCACCGACACCTACCGCATCGATCAGGCCTGCGGAATGGGCCACATGATCTGGACCTCTCCCTTTCAAATTCTGGTCACCCTTGCTCTCCTCCTCATCAACCTGACCTACAGCGCCCTCTCCGGATTTGCCTTCATCTGCCTGATGATGCCTCTCCTCGCCAAGACCATCGGTATCCTCATGGCTCGCCGCAAGGTTATCAACAAAATCACCGACCAGCGAGTCAGCTTGACACAAGAAATCATCCAGTCCGTACGTTTCGTCAAGTACTTTGGCTGGGAGACGAGTTTCTTGAGCCGTATTGGGGAGATCCGCGATCGAGAGGTCAACAAAATTTCGTTCTTGCTGTCGATCCGCAATGCCATCATGGCCGTGTCCATGTCTCTACCGATTTTCGCTTCCATGTTGTCGTTTATCACCTACTCTCTTTCTGGAAATGGACTCAATCCCGCTCCGGTGTTCTCCTCGCTGGCGCTGTTCAACTCATTGAGGATCCCGTTGAACTTGCTGCCTATGGTCATTGGCCAGGTGGTCGACGCCAACGCCTCTTTGACCCGCGTGCAGGAGTTTCTCGACGCAGAGGAGGCGCACGATGATTCGGAGTGGAAGATGAATGCGCCGAATGCGATTGAGATTGTGGATGGAGACTTCACTTGGGAGAGGAATACCACAAATTCGAGCGAGGGCAAGCTCGGTGAGGATCCCAAGGGCAACAAGCAGTTGAAACAGGAGAAGAAGGACGCCAAAGCGAAGGCGAAGGAGGAGAAAAAGGTGGCGAAGCAGGAGAATGCGGTGACTGCGCCGCCTACCCCAACGAATGAGGAGGAGGAACAGAAGAAGCCGTTCGAGGTACGGGACATCAACCTGACAGTCGGCAGGGACGAGTTGATTGCCGTTATTGGATCTGTCGGCAGTGGAAAGTCTTCCCTCCTCGCCGCTTTGGCTGGTGACATGCGCAAGACGAATGGCAATGTCACCTTTGGCGCAAACCGAGCGTTCTGCCCGCAGTATGCTTGGATCCAGAATGCGACTGTGAGGGAGAACATCATTTTCGGTAAGGCCTACAACCGGAAGTGGTACGACACTGTTGTGGACGCCTGTGCGTTGCGGCCGGATCTGGAGATGTTGCCGGCTGGTGACTCGACGGAGATTGGCGAGCGTGGTATCACTGTCTCGGGAGGACAGAAGCAGCGACTCAACATCGCTCGTGCGATTTATTTCGATGCGGATGTGGTTATCATGGACGATCCGCTTTCGGCGGTGGATGCGCATGTGGGTAGGCATATCATGGACCAGGCGATTTGTGGATTGTTGAAGGGCAAGGCGAGAGTGCTTGCGACCCATCAACTGCACGTTCTGCATCGAGTGGATCGTATTGTCTGGATGAAGGATGGGCATATCTTCAAGATTGCGACTTTCCCGGATCTCATGGCCAATGATGTGGAGTTTCAGAAATTGATGGAGACCACTGCCTCTGAGGAGAAGAAGGAGGATGAAGCGGAGGTCAACGAGGACGAAGTCGAAGAGGAGAAGAAAGACGCCAAGAAGAAGCGCTCTCGCAAACCCGCCGCCGCACTCATGCAGCAGGAAGAACGTGCCGTCAAGAGTGTAGGCTGGGGCGTCTATGCCGCTTACATCCGCGCATCGGGCTCCATGCTCGTGTTGCCGCTGATTGCTTTCCTCCTGGTCATCTCGCAGGGTGCCAATATCGTCACGAGTCTGTGGCTTTCATGGTGGACGTCCAACAAGTGGAACACATCGACGGGAATCTACATCGGGGTGTACGCCGCGCTAGGAGTCACGCAAGCATTGCTGATGTTTGCATTCTCCGTCGCGCTGACCATGTACGGCACCAAGTCGTCCAAGGTCATGCTCAACCGGGCCATTACACGGGTCCTCCGGGCGCCAATGTCGTTCTTTGACACTACGCCACTGGGACGCATCACGAACCGCTTCTCCAAGGATGTCGACACCATGGACAACACCCTCACCGACTCGATTCGCATGTTCTTCCTTACGATGGCCATGATCGTCTCCGTCTTCATCCTCATCATCGCCTATTACTACTGGTTCGCCCTCGCTCTCGTCCCACTAGTCATCCTCTTCGTCTTTGCAACATCCTACTACCGCGCCTCCGCCCGCGAACTCAAACGCCACGAAGCCGTAATGCGCAGCGTCGTCTTCGCCCGCTTCGGCGAAGCCATCAACGGCACCTCCACGATCCGCGCCTACGGCGTCCAAAAACAATTCGAACATGGCGTCAACGCCGCGGTCGACTCCATGGACGGCGCCTACTTCCTCACCTTTGCCAACCAACGCTGGCTCTCCACCCGCCTCGACGCCCTCGGCAACATCCTCGTCTTCATCGTCGGCATCCTCGTCGTCACCTCCCGCTTCTCCATCTCCCCTTCCATCGCCGGCCTAGTCCTCTCCTACATCCTCTCCATCGTCCAAATGATTCAATTCACCGTCCGCCAACTCGCCGAAGTCGAAAACAACATGAACTCCACCGAGCGCATCCACTACTACGGCACGGAACTCGAAGAAGAAGCGCCCCTAACCCTCAACTCCCCACCCCCCTCCTGGCCCTCTGCAGGCGAAATCATCTTCGACAACGTCCAAATGCGCTACCGCGACGGCCTCCCCCTCGTCCTCAAAAACCTCTCCATGCACGTCCGCGCGGGCGAACGCATCGGCGTCGTCGGACGCACGGGTGCCGGAAAGTCAACCATCATGTCCACTCTCTTTCGCCTCGTCGAACTCTCCGGCGGCTCCATCTCCATCGACGGAGTCAACATCGCGAACATCGGCCTGCACGACCTCCGCTCCAAACTCGCCATCATCCCACAAGACCCGACCCTCTTCCGCGGCACGATCCGCTCGAACCTCGACCCGTTCAACGAACACACCGATCTCGCTCTATGGCATGCTCTCCGCCAAGCGGACCTCGTCGCCGACGACCAGGACCCCTCTTCTTCCCCCGCCTCCTCGTCCGAAGGACGCATCCATCTCGACACGGCGGTGGAAGACGAAGGTCTCAACTTCTCCCTCGGGCAACGGCAACTCCTCGCTCTCGCACGCGCTCTCGTGCGAAACAGTCAGATCATCGTGTGTGACGAAGCGACGAGTTCGGTCGACTTTGACACGGATCGGAAAATTCAAAAGACGATTGTTCAGGGTTTCCGGGGACGGACACTGCTTTGCATCGCGCATCGACTGAGGACGATTGTGGGGTATGATCGCATTTTGGTCATGGATCAGGGGCAGGTGGCTGAACTTGATTCTCCGCTCAATCTTTATGAAAGGGAGGGAGGGATATTCCGCGGTATGTGCGAGAGAAGCGGTATTCGACGAGAAGACTTCTTCGAAAGCGAAGAAGCACAGATGGTTGGGCGTCCGGTAGTGGAGAAGACGATAAGGGAGGATGGGAGGGTGTAAGGAGGATGGATATGAATACGGCGGGGGAAGGGAAGACGGCGATTTTTTTTGGGCATTTGATACAGGAACGAGGAAACAGCTTTACGAGGAACATGAAGATTTGGGAAGCGTGGTGGGTGGACATGGCGTGGCGTTTTCATGGAAGGTTCTCCTTCTTCTTGCTTGAATACAGAACACATGGGGTGGAAGAGCGTCGTGCAGATTTTGCGGGTATGAAGAAATTTGTTTACAATGTTATATGAAAGACATGGTCGAAAGCGGTGAACTGTTTTTGATTTTGCGGTGTGTGGTATGTGCGGTATAAAGTATAGTCTCGTCGCTTCGATGGTTTCGATGGAGGTGTATTTCGTCGTCAACGGTGGTCCCTGTCCATTGGTGAGGTGTCGGAATGATCCAAAAAAAATGCCTCCCTGACCCTCGTCCTGTCCTGACGCCTTTATGCCAGCCGGTCGGTCGGTGCACGGGAGATCCGACACGTCACGGACGTGAGATGAAGAGGTTCTTCTTCCCGTGGTTTATCTTGGTGTTACCCTTGGGCTATGAACAATGATCCTGTGGCTCTAGCCGCATCAAGCACCCTTGAAGAGGTCCATCAGAGGTTGCTTGTGCAAACACGAAGAAGACGTTCCGAGTCGTGACGATCAACACTTCCGCTAGCTCGATCACAATTGTCCAATGCAGGGCCCCTCCCATAATCGTGGCGGAAGGGAAACTCCTGCGGCTGAGCGTGGATTAGATGGTAAGATTGGCACCGGGATGATGATGATGACTGGCGCCGGGTGTGCGGCATCGTAGGTCGTTCGGTGTTTGTTCTGGAGGCGGCGACGAGGGGAGGTGGATAGTCGTCGTCTTGTATGGTAGATTGAGCACGATTGGTCTGTGCTCGAAGGGGGGGGAGGGGGTTTTTTTGGCTGCGGAAGGAGGTAAATAGAGGATGTTGTATGGTCGTGTTACGGGAATTGGGCTCGACCTGTTGGAAGATGGATACAGGTTGACTCTGTGGCTCGATTGTGGTGTGTGGCCGGACGGAAAAAGCGCTTGACGAGATCTGTTGGAGATTTGCTGTGCAACGTAAGAAGATGTGAGAAGAGTCTGATGGTCGACAGTGTCCCGGGTCCAATGACGATCGCAAAGGCCCGCGCATGCCATGGGATCCGTGTGTCATTCGATGAGTTTCTCTCAACTGGCATGAGGGCTCTTGACCGGTGCGATGTAGGGTGTGTCGGTGTAAGGAGGAGTTGGCGTCTGTTCTCGTTTTGGCAGGACTGTGTGGAACGGGCGACAGCACAGTCAAGTGATGAAAGATCTCCACATGTGGGAAATAAAGAATAGTAACGAAGATTTGTTTCTTATATGACCCTCGCTGTAACAAGCGTGCCGTAATTGCGAGAAGACCTTCAAGTGTTCGCTCGAGGGCTGACATTTCCGAAGAATACTACAAGCACCGCCAAGTAACTACGATGTGTTGTTAGCTTTGACTTTCTGGGAGATGGTGGACGTAGGTCCCACTCACGCAGCAGAGCAGCTCAACACCTCGTGCGGCCTGGCTGATGTACCCAAAGATAGGAGCAAAGTGAACACCAGCGCGAAGGCAGTGAGCACTCCGATACTTTGGCCGATATTGCCGCCAACTCTTGAAAGCGCAAGTATCGGGACCACAAAAAAGAGCGGTACGCACAGCAGCAACAAGCCCGCCACGAACCAGGACGCCAGCTGCACTGACCGTGCATTTTCTTTGATCCATTGACCCTGACTCTTTGCCGAAGTCTCCGCCGTGGGAGCATCGTTAGTATGTTGGGTCTTGAAGCGGGCAGCGAATTCTGCGGACCGCGAGCGGATCTTGTTCAAGAGCCATTCGGTGCCGAACCCTATCGCGGCGTGTTGACGAGCCGCCCGGAGCGTGACGAGGTCTCTCTGCTCAAGGATCCAGTTGCACTCGACAGGTCGCACGGGCTTGGTGCCCAAGACAAACCGAAGGACGTTCTTGATCTCATAGCTGGCTGGTCTCTCGTAGCTCGCCATGCTCCTCGCGGCCTCTAGAAGCGTTGCATATTCTTTGAATTTCCTTTCCGCGAGTTCCATCATCTCCTGTCGCCGCTTCTGCTCCTCGGGATCGACCCGGAGGCGACGAGAAAGTCTGTCCGGCTTTAGGGGATCGTCGCCCGGTGCTCCTAGTTTCAAGAAATCGTCACGGTCGTAGAAGTACAGCTCGTCCTCAATCTCACGCATTTCATCCTGCTTCTCCAATATCAGCCTCGCTTGCAACTTGGTAAATTGGCGGAAGATCATGGATCTCTCATCACTGCCGATGAATTGTGCTAATTGGGGATATCCGGCTTGAGCGCAGTCAGCAAATGGGAGTGGCACCTTGAGGTGTATGGTACGTACGTATTGGCTCCTCATCAATGTATTGTTGCTTCAATTTGAGGTCAGCAAGGACGTCGATCGCGGCGTCTGCGATGGCATTGCCCTTTGCGGCCTTCTTCCATAGTCTATCATAGAACGTAGATGTTCTCTTCATCGAACCTGGCTGAGGGCCTGGCGACGCTTCGTCGTCCTCCTGGCCGGACACATCTTTGCCGATGGCAGGATCAGCGCCTGTACTAGTATCCGATTCCATATTACGATGCTCTCCGCGCTCAAGCACAGAAGCTTGGTTCAGGGTGTCAAAGTTTTGGAGCTCTATTGACGTGACTGTGGAGGACATGGTCAGCTACATCTTGATTCTTCACGAGGCTGGCGGCGCGAAGCTCCTGTTTATGTGTACACACTCTCTCTCCGTCGGCACGCTCACCTGCAACAATCTCTGCCGTCGATCCAGCCTGATGTAAGATTCGTTAAGAGATGAGTGGGTCCTGACAACCTTCGGTTGCTCATGTTCGCATATTCGACATGTGCATGGTGGGAAGGCAAAGCTTAGGAGTGCGAAGAGAGCTCGAGCCGTACTTTATGCAACAATTGCCTTTGTGGGGCCTGCGGCTTATGAGCGTCTGCCTCGTTTTCATGCGCCACACAGTGAGAGTCGTTTGAAATTGCATGCAAGCGAAGTGCAGCCTCGTGGAGGTGTCATCCATGTATTGAGAATTGGCCAAGAAGGGCGTCCCTGGCGCAAAAGAATTGGCGCAACTTTGAGGTTGTCGCTGGTACAATCAGCTGAATACTATCGAACAGAGAGTTTGCTCTCCGGTATGTATTCTTCAGAGCCTTCAAGCTTGTACGTCCATTTGGCAAGCTTTTCGTCGTACTTCTTCTCGACTATCTTTGAGCGCTTGTTGTCGGTCGGATTCAGCACGGTTTCGCCAGGTATGAAGTTCGCCGGAAACTACAGGGCATTAGTTCGCCGGTTCGCTGAAAAGTGTGGTTTCTTCGGTGTGCTCACTCTCTTGACTTGCATCTTTGCTGGAAGTACATAGCTCATCTCTGCCACTTCTGGGCAGTGTGCAATCTTCTTGGTATGCTAAAGCAGTCGATATAGTATGTCTTTGTCTTTTGTCGGATGTCGGATGTCGAACGTGGCTGGATCAAGCTGAAGGATTGCGGTCTGACTTTGATCAAATGATACTCAGTGCTCGCTTGCTTGCTCACAAGGGTCAGAAATGGTGATGTGGACTTGTGGCGGTCTTGCCGCATGCCTCAGCCATGCAAATATAGGACCGATCTCGGGCGGGCGGGGCCATGCTGGCGGCTCGCGCATGTGATCCCAATGAAGGCGTTACTTCGCCCACCCTCGCTAATATGGGCAAGGCAATCAGCGACGTGCGTTACCCATCCGTGTTGCACGTCAGCATGTTGCCAGCGCTTTCTCGAAACATGCTGGCCGGTAGATTGCTTCCACGTTGCGGTGGCTGTATCGACCGGTATATCACCAGGGTCTGTGAAGCGCTGTATGGGACCATGAAGAGATGATGCATGTCGTTGTAGAGGTACGTCGAAAGGCCAAAGGGAAGGTATCTCACGGGCCTGAAGTACAAAGCTCGCTTAGTCACGCTGCTGCTGCCCCAGGCAGGAGGGGCCAACATTCGAAGCATCCCGGCCATTGAGCCGAGGCCTACCAAAATTTGTGGGCCGCGTGCTTCGCGTTCACAGTGTCTACAAGCTCGCACAGCTCGCTCTCTTTCACTCTCAGCAACACCTCCTCCACAATGTCAATAGCACCTCGCCGCTCCGCTCCCAGCGGTGGAGGGAGCTCCTCAGCGAACGCAACGAATGTGGAAATCTCCCTCCTCCCCGGCCTGAAGTCCTGCCTCGTTAACCTCCCCGCTCAACTCGTGGGATTGCTGCAGAATGCGAACACATTGGCGCAGAATGTTATTGTGGAAGTGCAATTTCGACCGTCGCCTTCATCAGGTTCCGACGGGTGGAGTAAGAGCTCGGCTGTACAGTCGGTGTATATGGGATGGACGGGCATGCAATCACAAACACGAATGGGGAGCTTGGTGGGTCGGGATGGGGTTAGAGAGAGGGGCGATAAGGAAGTTGCTGGAATAGAGGTTGATGCTACGTTTGGACGGAGGGTGGGATTGGGAGAGGGCATGAAGGTATGTTTTCTGGCAGAAGGAGGAGGATGCTGCTGCTCGAGGGCGAGCAAGGCATCCGGATTGTAAGGGCGAAGGGTTGTGGGCGATGAGGACGCAGTGCTGACCGAGAATATGGAATAGGCAAGCGTGGTGTTGCATATCGATCCACCGCAAGCACATACGGTGAACATCGAGCCGGTGACTGCTACAGATTGGGAAAGTATGTACAGCCATCTCTTCTCGTTACTGTCATACAGAGGAGCATGCTAAACAATACATTCCGCAGTCATCGAACTCCACTCCTCCTTCCTAGAAATGAACTTCCTCTCGCAGATTCGAGCCCTCCCTAATCCTTCCTTTTCAACCGGGGCCTCCCACCCTCTGACTCTCCACCTGACACCAACTTCGACTGCCAACATTATTGTTACATCCCTCACGCCCGCTCCCGCAAGTACGCAGCCATTCGTCAAGATCTCGCCCGACGCGGAGGTCATTGTGGCGCCCAAGACGAGGCAGGCTCAACGGTCGTCGGCGAGTAATGCGAGGGACAACAGGAGCACGGCGAGCAGGAGGAGTGGAGGCGGAAAGAGCGGGACAAGTGGTGTACGCGCAAGGGGAGGTGAGGGAGACAAGAGTCGGCCGCCGATATTCCTACGAGGCGTGACACGCGCCTTACAAAACGAATGGTTTGAAGACGCCAGCGAAGAAATGAAAGACGAAGGACTACGAATCTGGCTCGACCGAGAACACCTCCTCTCCAAGACCCTTCGCGGCGTGACCTGGGTAGTCGTGCAGATCGTCAAGCCCGCCGGTCTTCAAGAGCCCGTCGACCCGCAAAGTCAAGCTCCCACCGACGCACAACCCGCAGCGAAAGTCGTGGCGAAGCTGTGTGCTTGGGAAGATGCGCCGGATAGTCGGCACGTCGCGCTGTCGAGTCTGCTGTGCGCGACACTCCAAGCAGAAGGTGTGGTGGGTGGAATTGTACGCATAGATCCCGCACCTACACCCCTACCGCGGACGGCGTCGGCGTTGAAGGAGCCGTCACAGCAGCAGGCGAGTAAGGACGCGATCGTGAAGAGGTTGCGGGTGACGCCTTTTGCGGCGACGATGGCGGAGAAGAAAGCTGCTGTTGGAGGGATCAAATTTGGAGGAGAGTCGAAAACGGAGAAGGAGGAGAGTGTCGCAAGAATACGGACGATTTTGGGGAAACCTATTCTCGAAGGACCATTAACGGATGGGATGTTGTTACCTGCGAGAGAGGGGTGGACGGGTGGAATCCTTGACTTTGAACCCGTACCGCCTGGTGATCCGGCGAAAGCAAGGGTGAACTGGTTGCTGGGTGGGGAGCGGAAGTTGGAGATTTCGCTGCAGCCTGAGACGGCGAGAAGGAAAGCTCCGCAGTGGCCGCCTGGTGAGAAGTTGGAGGAGGAAGTCCCGAGTATGGTTGGCATTGATGCGCTCATTGAGACGACAAGGAAGAGTCTGTTGCATATGAGCTCGGTGTTGTTGACGGGTGGACTGGGATCGGGAAAGAGTTCGGTCGCGCAATTGCTGGCACATCAGCTGCGGAGCGAGTTCTTGTTTAATGTGATTTACTTTCCGTGTCGGAGGTTGGTGACGGATGAGACGAGGGTGAAGACGATCAAGGATACGCTGAACAGAGTGTTTGCGTCGGCTTCTTGGGCGGCGAGGTTGGGTGGACGGGCGTTGGTCATTCTGGACGATCTGGACAAGCTCTGTCCGGTGGAGACGGAACTGGGACAGGACTCGAACGGACGGAGTCGACAGGTCAGCGAGTTGTTGTGTTCGACTGTGAGGGAATGGTGTGGGCGGGACTCGAATGTGGTAATGCTGGCGACGGCGCAGAGTAAAGAGGCGGTTAACAATATTGTCATTGGAGGGCATGTCGTCAGAGACATCGTGGCGCTCAAGGCGCCGACGAAAGATGGGAGGAGAAAGGTGTTGGAACAGCTTATACGACAGGCGGTCAAGGCGAGGCATACTGACAGTGCGGAGCCGGTGTTCAGGAACGGGAACGAGTGGATGGAAGGCTCCGATGAAGGCAGCCGTCCGACTTCTTCGCATGCTGCCCCTGAGACTACTGCCGGTTTTGACCCGGACTTGGACTTGCTGGACATCGCCGGCCAGACAGACGGATACATGCCGGGCGACCTCGCATTACTCGTCTCCCGTACCCGCAGCGAAGCCCTCATCCGCGCTGTGTCGTCCGACTCGGACGACGTCCGCTTGACAGCAGCGGACTTCACCGCCGCCTTGAAAGACTTCACGCCCGCCTCCCTACGCGGCGTGACATTACACTCCTCCACAACTACCTTCGCCAACATCGGCGGCTTGACCGAAACCCGCCAGACCCTCCTCGAAACTCTCCAATATCCCACGACCTACGCTCCTCTCTTCGCCAAATGCCCCCTCCGCCTTCGCTCAGGCCTCCTCCTCTACGGCTACCCCGGCTGCGGCAAGACCCTCCTCGCTTCTGCCGTAGCAGGCGAGTGCGGCCTGAATTTCATCTCCGTCAAAGGCCCCGAGATTCTCAACAAATACATCGGCGCTTCCGAAAAGTCCGTCCGCGACCTCTTCGAGCGGGCGGAAGCGGCGAAACCGTGTGTCCTCTTCTTCGACGAATTCGACTCCATCGCTCCGAAGCGAGGGCATGATTCTACTGGCGTGACGGATCGGGTCGTCAACATGCTGCTCACAATGATGGACGGCGCCGAAGGTCTTTCAGGCGTCTACGTCCTCGCCGCCACTTCTCGACCCGATCTCATCGACCCCGCACTCTTACGTCCCGGACGCTTGGATAAGTCTCTCATCTGCGACATGCCCAACGTCTCTGACCGCCTCGATATCCTCCGCGCAGTGAGCGGCCAGCTTCACATCGATCCTTCAGTCACCGACGGTCCGCCAGGCCAAAACTTGCTCGAAGTCGCAAAGCGCACCGACGGCTATTCTGGCGCGGACTTGCAGGCGGTCATGTATAATGCGCACTTGGACGCCATTCATGACGTACTCGATGCTGGTGCTGACCAGGATTTCGGTGGGAAGAAGAAGGACGGGAGTCGGAGGCCGAGTGAGAGTGAGGGGGGTGGGAAGAGGCAGCAGGAGTTTACGTACTTTCGTGCTGGGGAGGAAGGGAAGAGCGGTGAAGGGGGAGAGACTCAAGGCGCGACGTTGGCGGCACAGGCGGCGGAGCGGGCACAGATTGCGGCCAAGTTGAGCGCGTTGCAGGCTTCGAGGAGGAAAGCTAAGGCGGAGAGGGAACGGGAACGAGGGGTGACTTCGCCCACTTCCCTTGCCCGTCCGTCCTCTGCTGCAGGACAACAGAACCGCCCAAGTTCGGCGGCCGGGCAGAAGGGGACGAATGGCGAGGTCGCCGCGCAGAGAGGCAGTGCACCAGCAAGCCAGGAGCCGGTGATTTTCTGGCGGCATTTGGCGAAGAGTTTGGAGACGACGAGAGCTTCGATTTCTGCGACGGAGAGGAGAAGGTTGGCGAGGATTTATGGGGAGTTTGTGGTAGGGAGGAGTGGCGATTTGCAGGATGGGCAGGGAGGGACGGAGATTGGAGGGAGGACGAGCTTGATGTAAAGAAGTCAGGGAAGGGATGTAGATGAGAGATATCAACGAGATATAAAGAGGTCGTGACCATGCTCGCGCACTACCGTGGACATATCATGGGCCGTGGAAGTTTACCAAAGGGATCGCAAAACCGGACGAGAACTGAATCGTGCTCGCACATCATGTATTCTGGCTTCAAAGCAATTACGCAGTCCATCTCAAGCGAGCACTTCGCAACGAGTCGACCGCATCCTCTCACAAATCCAGATCAATATGCATCTTAAACTTCCGATTCGCCCTATCCGGCGCTCTCGTCTGGAATTGATTGCCATGCAGCTCAAACACCAACGGCTTCCTCTTCCCCTCATCCCCATCGCCTTTCACCAACGGCACCTCAAACCGAAACACCGTCCCCTCCTTGGGCAAAATCTTCACCTCATCCCTCCTCGTCACAACCTCAAACGTAAACCTGGTATCTTTGACCACAATCCCCTTCACCCCAACCCGACTCACACACCCGCTCCTCACGACCTCCATTTCCGCGCCGTGAAAGTCTGCAGACACCAACATCGGCCCTGCACCGTTCGCGTCCACGTAGACCCTCTCGCCGTCTACACCCAGCACGCCGCGGATGTACTCACACCAGAGTTTATGCAGTGGTTCGTAGATGCTGTACTTTTGCTGGGCTTTCGGGATGTTGTGTACGCCGAGGGCACGTTTCTGCTTGGCGCTGAGAGGGCGGGGTTTGTTGGATTTTCGGGCTGTGGCGGCTTTGAGGAGGCGGGCTTTTTGCCGGGCGGAGCGGGCAGTGGTGTTGGGGTCGGGTGAGGAGGGGCGGAGGAGGAGGGGCCGTTGTTGGATGTGGGTTTTGAAGATTGTTTGGGCGCGTTCGGGGGAGTGGGCGCGATTGAGGAGAGTAGAGGCTACGTGTTCGGTTGAAGGGCTTGCCATTGTGGTGGTGAGACGGCGGTTACATGGTGGTGTGGTGAGGAAGGCGGAATAGATAGGGCGATGAAGTGAGGAGTATCTTAGCGAATCTTTAATGCTGAGTCATCATGGAGGTTTCGATGGCAGCGGATCTCTCATTCTTCTGCTGACAACGTCAACGCCTTCTGCGTGGAGATCTAATCTCGACATGTTAGTCTTGCATTGCTTGATCGATGAGGAATGTCAATTCTTGGCCGACGGTCTGTACTCGAGCCTGCCGTAGCTCGTATTCGCCAACGGATATCCGAGCTTGAGTGAAGCCGAACTCAGGAGTACGACCTCAGGAATTGAAGACTCCTTAAACCCATTCACCTCATGATTGTTCTACCCTCTCAGCGCGACTGGTCGCGCGTCTGCGTCGCCATGATCACAATGCCGTCGTGCGGTCGCTCGACCACGATAGGCGTGACGGGCATCATCCTATTCACACTCCTGCTGCACGTCAACCTCTTCCGATCACCCCATAGCCAGCTTGGACCTGCATCATTACAATACACAGATGGCATATATCGATTACCAGCCAAAGATGATCCGGACAAGTTTGACTGGGCACGAAGGCCGCAGCTACACCCAGTGCAGCAGTATTTACCCCTTCCAGTTCATTCTGGGGCGGAGTTACCAAAAGTCCAATATTCTTTCAATGGAAAGGAGACCTCCGCACGTGCAGCCGAACGAAGACAACGTCTTGCTGAAGTCAAGTTCGCGATGAAACGCAGCTGGGATGCGTACCGGAGACATGCTTGGCTTGCTGATGAGTTGCTTCCTGTGAGTGGAGGAAACAAGACTGCCTTTGGTGGCTGGGCTGCAACGTTAGTATTGACATGTAATATGCGAGAGCATCCGAACTGATCTGTAACAGACTTGTGGACTCTCTGGACACGCTGTGGATTATGGACCTCAAAGAAGAGTTTAAAGAAGCCGTCGACAGCATCGTACAAATCGACTTCACAGCAACAACGCAGAAGAGTATCAACGTCTTCGAAACTACGATCCGCTACCTTGGAGGCTTCTTATCCGCCTACGACCTTTCCGACGACAGAAGACTCCTCGACAAAAGCCTCGAACTAGCAGACATGCTCTACGCCGCCTTTGATACACCAAACCGAATTCCGATACTGAGGTGGGACTTCCACGCCGCTCGAAAAGGAGAGGAACAAGCCGCATCCGACCACGTAGTACTCGCAGAGATGGGCTCTCTATGCCTCGAATTAACCCGCCTTTCCCAAATCACCCGCGACCCAAAATGGTACGATGCCGTGGCACGCGTGATGGACGTCTTCCGAGACCAGCAGTACCAGTCGAGTATCCCTGGAATGTGGCCGCTGATTGTCAACGGAAGGGACATGGAGTTCTTCTCGAAACATTCCAGCCAGGTCTTCTCGATCGCGGCGTTGGGTGACTCGATTTATGAGTACTTGCCGAAGATGTATGCTCTGCTGGGAGGTTCGGAGCAGTATGCTTCCATGTTCAACGGAGCCATGAATACGCTGATGCATCACTCGCTGTTCAGACCGATGACCAGACAAGGAGACGTAGACGCTCTCGTGCCTGGCGCGTTGAGATTCTTGGAGGAGAAGATTACCGTTCAAGCTGAACTGCAGCACCTGTCGTGCTTTTCTGGCGGCATGTTCGCGCTGGGAGGAAAGCTGCTTCAGAATGAAAGCTACGTGAACATTGGCCGCAAACTGACAGATGGATGCATTTGGGCATACGACAACTTTCCCACCAAAATCATGCCGGAGGTGTCCAACGTCGTGAGATGCAAAGACGACTCCAGCTGTCCCTGGGACGAAGACGAATGGAACCGCGCCGTATACGATCTGGCGCCCTTTGAGATCAAAGAGCAGACGAATTCTTCGGAACTGATCAAGAAAACCCGCCTGCCACCAGGTATCGCTAGTATCCCCGACCCAGGCTATCGACTACGACCAGAAGCGATCGAGAGTATCTTCATCAACTACCGCATCACCGGCGATGAGTCCTTGCAAGATACGGCTTGGAGTATGTTTAAAACCGTGTATGCGCACACGCGGACGGAGTTTGCGCATGCGGCGATGAAGGATGTTACGAATGGGACTGCGCCGAAGGAGGATAGTATGGAGAGTTTCTGGTATGTGAGATGTGCCGAGGGTGATGTGTTGGAATGAGGAAGCTGACGACGACTTTCACAGGACGGCGGAGACGCTCAAGTATTATTATCTTGTGTTTTGTGAGCCGGAGTATATCAGTCTGGATGAGTTTGTGTTTAATACGGAGGCGCATCCGTTTAGGCGGATGGGGTATGTTCGTGGAGAGTGATGAATGGAAGAGTAGGCGATTACTAGGAATTCGAGTTGAGCAGGACGGCTCACTGAAAGATGAAAGAACGACGATGTACGCCATGGACCGCCCGTCCAGCAAATGAAGAGTCTCGAAGTCACTCCGGGCTCGCCCGAGTGGGAAATGCGAAGAGTGGAGCTGGGAGAGGTGCCAGACGGATCGATTTGGCCACCATTCTGACGATGGCTTGGACAAGTCACTGGAACAGGAGACCTGCTTCTGGGTGTGTACAGCCAGGCACCGAGCCTGGTCTGAGTCGCGCGAACGCATGATACTTCAGGAGTCCATTGTGAAATATTAGCCAAAGCGGCTTCCAGATAGTAACATCTTTGATGGAGATGGACGTGGACTCGCGGAGTCTAGCTCGACGAGCGTGATCGAGAGGACGATTAATACCAATGACGTCCATTGATTTGTATGTCTCGATTGAAACCAGTTTGGTTGCGTCCATCCGGTCTTCACTTATATCTCACACGGGTATACTTCGGCACTAGCTTGACGCGCGACACCGAGCTGCCTTGAGCTTTGGCAAGTGCATGTTTCTAGAGCTTCATCAACAACCTCACCAAATCTACAGCTCCCACGACATCGCCATCACACCTTTCGACGCCTCACAACGAGACCGTGGACTCCCTCACACCGAATACATTGAAACAGACAGCACGGTCTCGATACCGCGCTCCGCGCTCGACGCCTCTCACAACTCGCAGCCATGGTATGCAATGCTGTCACATGCAATGACTTCACGATGTGCCATCAACTAACACACAATGCGTAGACGTCGATAGGCACAGGTTACGATCTTTCCAACTCCGTCTTCTCCCCCGATGGTCGCAACTTCCAGGTCGAATACGCAGTCAAGGCGGTAGAGAATGGTGGCACCGCAATTGGTATCCGATGCAAAGATGGAGTGGTGCTCGCATTGGAGAAGTTGGTATCAAGCAAGCTGTTGAAGAAAGATGCGAACAAGCGGATAGCCACGATTGACAGACACATGGGCGTTGTAAGTCGCATCTGCTGAGATACACCACCTGCACAAACACTGACTCTGACGATCTCCTTCAGGTTCACTCCGGTCTCCTACCCGATGGTCGCCACTTCATCTCCCGCGCACGAGACGAGGCATCCAGCTGGCGCGGCACCTACAAGGCTCCCATCCCCGTCGCCTCGCTCGCCAACCGCATGGGCGCCTTCGTCCAAGCATACACCCTCTACTCATCCGTACGACCCTTCGGCATCACGGCCATCGTCGGAGGCTGGGACGCAGAGACCGAGATCGACGTCGACGGCGTGGTGGGCAGCGGACCAAAAGCCGGCTCAGGCGGAAAGACGGCAGGCGTGAAGGAAGGCGGACCATACCTTTACATGATCGAGCCGTCAGGATTGTACTGGGGCTACTACGCCGCGGCGACGGGCAAGGGACGACAGGCGGCCAAGTCTGAATTGGAGAAACTCAAGCTGGATCCCAAGGAGGGCGACTGCTTGACGTTGGAGGAGGGAGTCAAGGAGGCGGCCAGGATCATCTATGTGGCGCACGAGGATAGCAAGGACAAGGACTTTGAGTTGGAGTTGACGTGGATTAGCGCGGTCAATGGGCCGACTAAGGGACGGCATGAGGAGGTGCCGAAGGCGATGAAGGAGGAGGCTGAGAGGCTTGCTAAAATTGCGCTGGAGGGCGAAGATGAGGAGGAGGAGACGAAGATGGAGGAGTAGATGCTGTGATGGCATGGTTGGCTCGTCAAAATCTCCGGACTGAGCGTGACATCCGCATGCGCCAGGCTGGCTGCAACAAGAACGTACTGGCACAGACTCCTCGAATGCTGCAATGAGAACATAGGCACCGATTCCTCTTTCACGATTGCTTGTTCTCCAATGGCTCGTTGACCTTTCTGTCGTCAGAGAATGCATCGCATGGAACCAGCTCAAGAGCATCAAGTACGCTGTATAATACTATTCGTTGTCTATGTCTATGCACGATGTACGTATCTCCCTCCCTTCACCAGAGATCAATATCCACAAATCCCACTCCCCGTCATCTCCGTTACCGGATACAACACAGCAGGCATTCCCGACACCAACGACACAGCAACATCGCCTGTCCGATTCGTTGTCAACGGTCGGCAATTGACCACATTGATCAACTTCTGGAACGCTCCAAATCCAGCCGCCGTACCTTTGACATTCACCACTCCACTCCATCCAGATCCGCGATTGGTGTACACACTGATGATCTGCTTTCCAGCAGTCCCCTTCCGCACAACAATCGTATTGGCATCATTGGAAATCGGAGAAGCCTTAGTCGTAACATGGCTCGCATCCCGTTGAATCGCCCGTTGCCGAACCATATTCATCGTCCGAATAAACTTGTACAACACCGCATTCTTATCATACTTGCTCTGCCACAAATGCTCCCTCTGCGCAGGGATATCATGCCCTCTAAACCTCTGTTCCTGTCCCTGATAAATAATCGGAATCCCATCCATGAGCATGGTAAACGCAATCGCATTCTGTATCCGCGCCGCATCATTCGTCATGCTCGCGTAGCGTGGTACGTCGTGGTTCTCTATGAAGGAGCCGAGAAGCGTGGTGTCGCGGCACACGGCTTTCATCCAGGCCATTCCGTTGACGAGATTGGCCATGCTTCCTGTCGTGCGCTGGAAGGCTTGGATGATCCAGTAGTAGGCTCCGTAGTTCATTAGACCGGGGAGAGAGTTTTGGTAAGGGCACATTACGTCGGGACTGCCTTGCCAGACTTCGCCGATCATGTGCAGGCCGCCGGCGGCAGCTTGGAAGGAAGGCCAGAATGCGGGGTTGACTTGTTGGGCGGTGTCGATGCGGAGGCCGTCGACTGAGAGGAAGATAGGGTTAGCTTTGGTCTGGGAAGGGGAAGGGGGGAGGGAGGGAGGTACTGGAGTAGTTGGAGACGAGCTGCGAGACCCAGGTGTTCCAGAGGTTTTGGACTCGTGCATCTTCGGTCCGGAGATCCGGGAGGGATACGGTGTCGCTTCCGACCCAGCATTTGCGGATGCTGGTGACGTTGTTGTAGTCGATGCCGCAGGGGGGCGTGTGGTAGTATGATACGTCGTTGAAAGGGGAGAGTTTGGAGTAGTCGACGTTGGCGCGCGTGCTGATCGAAGCCATGTGGTTTGGGGCAACGTCCACCATCAAGTACTGTTTAATGTCAGTGCTCAGTCGTTCAATCGAGGTTGAACTGTCGTACCATTCCTCTGCGATGCACTTCTGCGGACAGAGCTTTGAGGTCATCGGCAGTTCCGAACTTCCGGTTCAATGCAAAGGGGTTATTCTGCCAGTATCCGTGATAGCTGTTGCCATCTGCAGTGAGCCCTTGAATATTCTGAACGACGGGAGAGATCCAGATGGCCGTGAAGCCCATTTGCTGGATATAGCTCAACTTGCTGATCAAGCCTTGCCATGTTCCTCCACAGTAGTCGTCAAGCCGACACGGAGCTGTCGTCGACCCGTCCGTTCGGGCGAAGCGATCGGTCATGACCTGGTAGATCGACTGAGATCGCCATTCTGCTGGGGTCAAGCAGTTCCCGAGTGTAACAAACGCAAACAGTATGCACAAGAGGCTGGAAAGCTGCGCCATTGCAGAGATCGACAAACGAGGAATGTTGAACCTTTTCCGCTTGCGAAGGGGCGAGGCATGATGTCGAGGGTTATATCATGCTTCGCTTTGTCTCTACTTAGGTCTTCTGAATGCAGAAGCAGGACCGATTCGACCCACAGGTCTGGACTATCACACCACCTAAGCTTTGTTCTTGTCTCTGCGAACTGTTATCGGCTTGAACCGTTCGAAGCCAACCATTTATATTGGAACCGCCGTCGATCTCGCCAATTTGATGCATGGAACGTGTGATACGATGTCTTGTGACTATATCGTAAGGTTGCAGGCGTGCCATGAGCAGGTGTTGGCAATGCCATGTTCCTTGAGGAGACCATCTGCCGGATTCCCACTGTCGAGAAGAGGAGAAGTTGAAGGCAAAAGCAGGCCATATGATTGTAGTGTTCGTCAGTCGGGTCAGCGTCATGGCGTCTTCTAGATTGTGGCGTTTGTCTTAATTTGACGGTATTCGTACCGGTCTCCGACAAATTCATTGTCGGTAGATCTGGAACCTGAAGCAGTAAGACGTTGGAGCGGACATCTCCGTTGCCAATCGACCCGAAAGCCGGGTTTCTGGGTGAACTTGTGTTCCTGAATATGCATTCCTGAGTCCCAGACAGGAAAGTTGTCTTGGTGAGACGGCTGCATGCGGCCGTGGATTTATGGGCCTCCTTGCTTGGCGATATCGACGCTGACAGTCCCGATGCCCGCGTGATCGCCTGATTTAACAGGGGCAATAACCATTTCGTCGACGCAAATGAAGTCGTCTTTCGTGCTGAGCTTCCGAACATTCGAGCAACGATGCAATGCTTTCGATACTGGAAGATTTCAGCACCCTGGATAGGACCGACTTGGAAGGTTCCTCGTAACTCGGCTGAAGCGCAGTCAATACTTTTATAGTCGATCGCTATTTGATACTCAACAAGTGCTCAAAATTTATGCTCAAAGGTAACGGAACTTACGTGGAAAAGCCACAAAGGTAAGCACGCAGAACACCGGTTCAGCTCATCGCGCCACTCAACAACTCACCACAAAGCCACAGAACGCCATGGAGTGAGCATCTGACAACCGAATGGTCATCTTCAATCTGCATCACTGTCGTCGTCGTCGTCGTCGTCGTCGTCGTCGTATGCCATGTCCATATCCATGTCCATGTCGTCCGTCTCCAGAGCATCCGCCTCCGCCGCCCGCTCAGCCGCCAGCCGCTCGAGCTCATTCACTTCCTCCATCGCCTGAGCTTCTTGCTCCCTGATCAGAGCAGCCTCCCGCTCCGCAGCCTCCCGCTCAGCAGCTTTGGCAGCTTCGCGCTTTTGCTTCTTTGCAGCCTTCCGCTGGGCAGCTTTGCGTTTATTAGTTGCCTCGATGCGCGCATTGTTCGCTTCTATTTGCTGTAATGCTTGAGCCTTGCGTTCGGCAATCTGTTCCAAGTTGGACCGGGCATCTTTGCCAGGGCGACCACCTGAAGTCGTGGCAGGACTCATCGCGGAGGCGGAACGCTTGTGAGACGGATTCAGGGTCTGTTTGGTCGGAACGTCTGCCATCGAAGCTGTGGCATGTGCCTGAGCAGGGAGCGAAGCCCGCGTGGCTGGCTGAACTGCATCCTGGTCTTCGATCATTGCTGCGATGCCGCGTTCGAAGTCATCCTCGTCGACCTCCTGCTTGATGGGCTGCAGCAAGGCGGTAGGCCCATCGGCAGGTTCACCGGCCATTGCTGGCTTCGAACTGATCTTGGGGAAGAGACGGGTGCCCAGCGCATTCTCCGTAGCAACCTCGTCGACGCGCTTGTTGAACTCCTTCTTGGCCATGAACAAATTCTTGAATGATCCACAACTATTGAGCAGATTCGCAAGCTGGCCGATGGCAATACCCTCAGGAGGGATGGCGGCACGGATGGCGGCGACGGAGGGAACGCGGTCGATGTCCGAAAGTTGCGTTATTAGTCGAGATGCGGTGATCGTGTCGCGTAGTGGTAAGTCGTCCGCTTTGTCGTTGGCATATGATGGCTTCGAGGAGGCGGAACGACGTGGATGATTCATTCCGCTCTGCTCATCGCTCGCTGCTGGGCTACCAAACGATGCTCGCGCACCTTCTCCAGTGCCATGAGTGTGCGCTGCCATGGAAGGCAAGGCAGCAGTCAATGATGGACGGCTGGAAGCTTGTGGGGTCGTAGAATAGATACTCGCGGTCCGCCTACGAGGTGATGACTGAGGTTCTGTGCCTGCATGTGTCGATTGTGAAGCACGCGCGTGGCCATGCGTAGCTTTAGGTGCGTTTGATGATCCGCTTCTCGATCTCGAATCAGGAGCTTCGGCGATCAACGGCAACCCAGCCGCTTCATCATCGAAGTACTCGTCGAGGTGACTTTGAGCTTCATCGTTGACCATACCTGTCGCCTCAGAAGAGACATCGCCTCGTCGGGCATGGCCAACAAGTGAGAGCGCGGCACCCATGGCAGCGCCAGTCGATGTTGCGTCAGGTCTTGCCGTGCCTGATGAGTGATCATTCAGGTCGAAGATGTCTTTTCCCGTGGCCGCGATGTCCATGTGATCACCGTTGTCAGATTTCGACACGAAGAGGCCGCCGTCGTCTTCGGGAAGTCCGTTTGCCCCTGGGGGTTCTGCCGGAAAGGTCTTCGTAGGGTTTGCTGCTGATTGTTGTGCCGCCAGTGGTGTCTTCTGGTCCTGATTCGGCTGCACCAACAGCGCGTCATCGTCTTGCACGTCTGACAGCCGCGCGATGCTCACTTCGCCGTCTTTCTTCAGCGTCAGCAATCCTCCCAATCTACCCTTCTTCTTTGCAACTTTGGGGCTCTTTCCGCGGCCTTGGGGAGCAGTGGGCGCAGGACTGACGAACATCGAGTTGCGTGCGTCGTCATCGTTGGCATCGGATTGATCATCCTGGTCCGCGAGAGACTTCTTGGCCTTCGATTTCGTGGCTTGATCCTTCTTGTCGAAGAACACAAACGCGCCATCGATGAAGTCGTCCCACGGCTCGAGTGAATGCACATCATTCGGCCGCCGAACGCAGTCAGCATTGGCCAAGGTCTCTGGAGTACGGTAGTAGAAGATGAACGTCGCCCAAGGCTTTGGCCCTGGCCGCGGTTCTGTCCATTGACGACGATGGTTCAAGCTGCGCTTCGAGGTAATCACTTCCTCGTTGACTTCAGGCTCAATGTACAGGTCGGGCGGAATTCCACTTCCCCGAACCTTCGTGTATAAGCGCTCGCGCCAGTCTCCGAAGCCGAGCTGCCACTGCTGATCCTCGATGGAGTGCTTGAACTCGTCTTGACTGACACTAACGGTTACTGCAATGCTTCCGATGCCAGGGCGAGCAACTCCTTCGTCTTCAATCTCGTGGCGACCAATTTCTGCCTGGACCGATGGACCTAGCTGCTTGATTTGCATGTATCCTTCGTGGAGCTTAGTTGGGGGCATTATTGATGTCCAGCCAGGAGGCTTGCGGCCATCAAGTGCCTTGGTGAATCTCTTAGTCATTCGGTTGTATTTGATGGAATTGCCATCGAATCGCCCAGCGCCAGCAAAGGTACCATCCACAACAAGATCGAATGCGCCGTGAAGTGTAGAGCCACCGAACTTGCCATGGACAACCAGATCGTCCCCGGGGCGGATTTCGATGAAGCACTCGAGGACATTCCGGTCGCCAGTTGAAACGAGAGGCAAAGTGTATTCGGTGCTGTCGACCCCGTTGACGAGGATACTGAACTCCGCCACCTGGTCGGTACCAGGTCTTTTCGCCTTCATTGTTGCGGGAGGTATGGTGTTTGCGTCCGAGGATGTAGAGCGGAAAGACGAGCTTCGGAGAGCGAGTCGAGGGGCACGGCGCGGCACGCTGCAGCGGAGCTTCAATTCGGGAGGGGGACCAGTCAAGGCCGTCGCCTTGGTGACTGCAGTGGGGCACCGCGCGCTCAGGGATGTGTTGGTGAATAGCTGACTGACAAAGTGCCTCCAGCGCGATCTGCTTCTCCCATTGGCAGTGGCGTACAATAAAATCGAGGTGTTCAGTAGGAGCGAGGAAGTGTTTGACCCAGGGGCTGGAAGTCTCCGCGAGGTCGTGGGCGCAATGACGGTTGCTATGACAGTGAGAAAAGCTCGTGAAGAATACGTGGAATGATCACTTACATGGTCGGAGGAAGACATAAGTTTGATGTCAATTGGAATATCTGTCGATGCACTTGCGAGAGCAGCGCGAATGCAACGTGGCTTGCAAACACACTTCCACCTACGGCACGCACCGCTGGCAATGCAACGGCAGAACAGTTCGCACGTCTGCTGACCAATCTGCCACCTACCTGTCTGATCAAGTGACGAATCTGAAGGTCTGGGTCTGAATCAGCCACTGCCGACCCTGGTCTTGCTTTCCTGTTCCTCGACCTCCGAATTCCTCCTTGTTTGGTACCAATACGAAAGAGTCGGTAATTCCGTGCATTGGTCCGTCCTTTCGTTCATTCAAGCGCACATATCCACTGCATTGGACGGCAATGCTCAAATTCCGCTCTGCGTCTTTCTTCGTCTTGTTCAACGAAGGATCCAAGCACGGATTCAGCACACTCGCGTTGAAGCTCTGGATCTCGTAGTATGTCCACGGCATGTCCTTGAACTTCTCCTGAAAGGCATCCGGATCTTGTGTGAGATCGCCATTGTACGCGATGTATGGCAAGGTTTGCGCAGGACTGGTCCCAGCCGAGGCAGGCACGTAGAACGAGCTGATCGTGTTGCGAGCGGCTGACAGTGCTGTGTAATATGAGTCGATAAAGTGCTCGGCGACATCGCAGGCGATCCGAGTCTTGTCCGTCGCTGACAGCGTGACAGCTGTTGGATCGGCGCTCGCGTCGGCCATTCTGTTGTGAGTGGGTGCTGAGGGAAATCTGTCTTGACTTCAGACGACGCGATGTTGTTCGTTCCTTCCGCCAAGATTTACATGGGAAGTTTGTGCCTGAGGCCAATCTCGGGCCCACCGAATAATTTCATCCCGCATTGAGAACATCGTCGACGAGCTCTCGAATCGCAAATCGCAACGAACCGAATCATCTCCCCCGACCCAAACAAACTCCCCACGAACAACCGCCCACCATGCCTCAAGAAGTCACCGACATCAAGAGCTTCATCGAGATCTGCCGCCGCAAGGACGCCTCGTCCGCGCGCATCAAGAAGAACAAGGTCACCGGCCAGACTAAGTTCAAGGTCCGATGCAACAGATTCCTGTACACCTTAAAAGTGCAGAACTCAGAGAAAGCCGACAAGCTGAAGCAGAGCCTGCCACCGAGTAAGGAGAAATCCGCGACAACGGCCCAGGATCGCAGAACTAACACAGTCCTCTCAGCCCTCAACATCAGCGACACACCGAAGAAGAACGCCAAGGGCAAGCGCGTTGCGCAGAGCTCGTAGACGGACACGATACGATGAGATGGGCTGGTCAAGAGCTGAGGGCGTTCAGGGACAGCATGGAGTGATCGCGAAGCGTGAGAAGGGAAGGAGCGATGGTCAGGTTCACGGTCCGTTCGAAGATTCCGCACGAATGGGCTCGTTGCGGTGTCTCGGCATGAGGCATGCGACCGTCTTCGGTACCTCTCGGCGGGTCAATTTCGAAACCCACAAATCAATGGAAGACACGATCTACCTGTCTCGATATTCTCAAGACCCTGTGAAGCAATGTATGGGAACAGTACGGTGAAAGGACATACGCTCGGGTCCAAGTAGGTTGAATCGAGCATTTGAAGGGTGCCAGTAAAGCCTGCCTCGACTGTCGGAAGATCATTCTCGCGATCGTGGCCAACTCGCCAGGCGGATGCCTACGCACGGGTACTTAGGACATGCTAGCAGGTCATTAAGCAGGGCATGCCAACAGCATAGGTAGGGAGTTGAGCAGGACGTGCTAACGAACTGTGTAGATATCTTGGCAGTAACCTAGCAGGGCATGCTAACAACTCGTACCGACAACTTGACGGGAGACGTACAGAGAACTCAGCAGGACATGCTAATAGCCGTACAGGCAACTTAGCAGGACATGTTTAGGCATCTTCCAGGACCATGTTGACATGTCGTACACCTAACGTAGCAGGACATGCACAACAAGTTGGCGGGATATGCTAATTGCTCGTACAAGTAATTTGAGAGGACATGCTAGACTTCTCGTACAAGTGAGTTGTTTGGACATTTACAGATAACTCAGCGGGACGTGTACAGGTAATGTAAAACTACAAGTATCCACAACTTCGCAGGACGTACAGATGACTTGACAGGAGACACCCTTGAGAAGAACAGGCAACTGGCCTTCAACATGGAATGCCGCATGAATATGAAGCGGCCACGGCAAGCTCCTGGACTCGACTCTACTGCAGCAACAGCGTGGTCCGCGACTGCGCTCTGGTCTGTCATAATCGACATCAAGCACGGCAGGTTTGCTTGTTCATCCCTTGTATGAATGCCGCATGTGATCTACGGGACTGATCTCGTGGCAAAAGTCATCAGGTGATACTTGCGCTGGAGACGTGAATGGACAAGAATGCCTTCAAGCAGCATTCACTGCAAGTACTGCTCGCAGCACATGCTCGAGTTCTTGCTTCATCATCATCCCTTTTCTCCTCGTGCCATTCTTTCGATCAATTGCGCTTCGCATGGTTCTTCGAACCGGCGCAATCTGATCAATACCCATCGAACAAAGCACCAAGAACGCTGCAACCTAACACACCGATCCTTGCAACGAGGTCAGCACGATGAATGGCCCAGCTGCCGTCGCCGGACGTCAAGCTGCGGCATGCGGCTTTCTCGTGACTGCCGTGGAACTCTGTCCCCCTGGATGCATTGCATCGGTAATCGCAGGCATATTCGGAGCAGCGGTCACCTGCAGAGATCCTATAACGACAACCGCAACACCGACCAGTGCACTCGGCACGTCTGCAGCTCCAGCAAATACCGTCACGAGCACGAAACGCATCACGATCGTACCGACAGATGCATCATCCACGAGACCGACCTCATCAGCTCAGGCGAGCTCGACTGGTAGTCTGTCAGAAGCGTCGGACCCGAGTTCAACTTCGAGTCCAGCGCCAACATCAGCTCCAACCTCCAGACCATCATCGTCTCCCACGCCCACGCCTACCCCAGCAGCAGTCGGTGGCTCAAAGAGTTTCGCGCAGACCACAGGCGGCATCCTCACGATCACTCTCTTGACGCTGGGTATACTGGGAGCCATCGTTGTGGGAATCTTCTTCTGGCGTCGAAGACGTCGGCAGCGCCAAGAAAAAGAGGCCGCAGACCGAGCTGCTGAGGCTAACGCGCCACCGAGGTTCACATCACGTCCGTACATGCCGAGCGTTGTTGATCTAAGCGAGACGCTCGAGGACAGCAGAGTCCAGCCTGAGCCCGAGATGAAGGAGCAGCGAGATGTCATAAAGTCTCCACAGCCTTCCCGCAGCTCAGCAGCCCCGAGTCCAATGCTGCCACCAAATCCGTACCTTGATTATAAACGTTACAGTACCGCCACACCCGACTTCGACCGCTTCCAAGAGCCCAGCGTCAATGAACGTTCCCTTGGTGCAGCAGCTCTGCCACCAGGCTCAAACCTCGACCGTACCCGATACAGCCCGGTTCCTAGACCGGCCAGCACGCGCGCAAGCAGCATCTACTCCGAGGCGCCCAACGACCCGGGTCCTGACGTCGTCGACTCTTTCCTCGCCGACCTTGCCAATCAAGGCGCTTCACCTCGTACACCATCCATGTCGCACGGCGAGCGTATGGCACAGTTGCAGCGGGAGCACGAGGCGCGAGGCGGCTACGGCGTACCAGAAATACCTCCAGAAGCTCGGCGCAGACCAAAAGTCAGCTTGAGTGAGTACGTCAATCGGGAAGCACGTAAGCTGGACGAGAGGACGGATCGATGGGATCCCGATGCGCCGAGAGGGGTGCCGCCAATCCCGGAGAGAAGTACGCGAAGGCCAAGACCAGATGATGGAGCGATTAGTCGGAAGCCTGTTGGTTGATGGAGCATTCAGTCGAGCGCGTATGAGAATTGGACAGAACGTGACTTGGTCTAGGAGCTTGGGTATCATTGGTATGCTATCGTTTCGATGAGAGAAGAGTATCCTTCAGGCCTTGGACTTTGGCGGATTGTCCAAGATCGTTTTGACCATCGCAACGAGCTGGTCTTTCGTCGAAGTCTCCTCGACCACAACACCTCGCTGGGACAATGCGTTAGCAAAGGATAATGAATGTGTACAATAGAGATGCGACTTGACATCCGTTGTACTTACAGAGCTTAGCCACTGCTTCAGCTGACCTTTGGTCCATGTCTCTGGTGCCCCTGTAGGCTTCTGCTCCTGTGCTGGAAACATGTCTTGACCCCAGATACTCCATGCTGTTACTCCAGTCACCAAGGCCGCGAAGCCAAGGAAGAGGTTCTGAAAGTCCGACATATATCAGTCGCGACGCTTCCCAACGGTCTTCTGCCAAAGTCATGATTGGAGGTGTATCTTACCTTCGAGTGCAGCGCATTATCGAGTGGCGTTGGCATGTTGCTTCTCAGGATGTGTAGGTGGAGTAAGTCGATTGTCCAGCTGTTGATCGACTTGTTTCTGGCGTGCCCAATGCTTTCTCGATGCGAAACTCGTGTAGGAAGTGTACAAAGAGAAATGTTGAACAAGCTGTCTTGATGTTTCAGGCGGCAATATGGACAGGAACAGCGGGTGAAGTCCGGCGTACGTTTTATGCTTGCGGGAAGCTCCCGCTATGGCTTGTGAATGCGACAGGGGCGCGTCGTTCACAGGGAAAGTGTTTTGAGGGACAGCTGTGATCAACACGATTGATGTCTTGTCTTTCTAGCTTTGAATTGTCCGACTTGTGAATCCTCTTTTCACATCCGAGATCAATCGTTGAGGATCTGAGATTCTTTTCCCTTGCTGGACCCTCTTCATAATGATATGAATAACAGCAGAGATCCGTTCAACGTCCGGCGCAGCTCGCCAGCTTCAACCCTCTTTCGGACCAACAGCGCCAGGAACGTTTCACCGAGCCCATACGAGCACACAACGCCGGTGACATTGCATCCGGATATGAACAACTCATACGGGCTACCCAACGCTGGAGCGGCGAATGCAGATGTATACCAGGGATCAGGACGAGCACGCTTCCACCACAACGATGCGGAACCAGGAATCGGCGAGAAGGTCAGCAACATATTTTCCTCGGAGAAGAGCAATGAACTGCCAATGTACAAGGACAAGCCGTACAACTATTCAGGCAAGGGCGGTAAGAGGGGCTTGCAATTGTTACGACAAAAGAGAACGCTCGCGAGCGTGTTGGCGGGTTTGGCGCTGCTAAGTTGGTGGTTCGGGATACTGTCACCTTTGTCGTACTTTGCGAGCAGTGGAGAGGGAGACAGTAGCACTGCGCCCGGTGTACAGAAGGAGAAGTCGTCTTGGAGTCTGTGGGGAGGTAAAGAGGTGGTTGCGTGGGATGACAGGGCAGAGAAAGTGAAGGAAGCATTCAAAACTTCTTTCGCAGGCTATAAGAAATATGGATGGGGGTTGGACGAGTACCATCCTGTAAGCCATACTGGCAAGCAGATGGTACCCAACGGAATGGGTTGGATAATTGTGGATGCCTTGGACACCATGATGCTCATGAACCTGACCACGGAACTGGAGGAATCACGGCAGTGGATACACTCCAACTTGACATATGACCAAGATCATGATGTGAACACTTTCGAGACCACGATCAGGATGCTGGGAGGCCTACTCTCGGCTCACTATCTGAGTGTTGCCTTCCCTGGTACGTACGCACCTGTACAGGACGGACTGAGCGACGATCTGTACGTTGAGAAGGCGGTTGACCTGGCCGATCGATTGCTTGGTGCGTATAACACAAAATCCGGTGTTCCGCTTGCGAGCGTCAACCTCCACAATTCCCAAGGAATCGAATCCCACGCAGACGGCGGAGCATCGTCGACCGCTGAAGCAACGACCTTGCAGCTCGAGATGAAGTATCTGGCCAAGCTGACCGGCGAGACGCACTACTGGGAGTCTGCCGAAAAAGTCATGAAAGTCGTAGATGACAACCAAGCTAAAGACGGATTGGTCCCCATCTTCATCTATGCCGACAAGGGCACATTCCGCGGTGAGAACA
The DNA here is from genome assembly GCA_000983655.1 of Zymoseptoria brevis. Classification (NCBI taxonomy): domain Eukaryota; kingdom Fungi; phylum Ascomycota; class Dothideomycetes; order Mycosphaerellales; family Mycosphaerellaceae; genus Zymoseptoria; species Zymoseptoria brevis. The sequence continues at coordinate 38,835 of JYJE01002166.1, read as the reverse complement.
TCCGTCTGGGCAGTCGAGGCGACAGCTACTACGAGTACCTCATCAAGCAGTATCTGCAGACTTCGCAGCAGGAGCCGATATACCAAGACATGTGGAAAGAGAGTTTGGCTGGTGTGAAGAAGCATTTGCTCACTTACAGCTATCCCAGTAATTTCACTGTTCTTGCTGAAAGACCGTCTGGCATCGAGCAATCCCTGAGCCCGAAGATGGACCATCTGGTCTGCTTCATGCCTGGCACGATTGCGTTGGCGACCACCGGTGGACGATCCCTTGCGGAAGCCCAGAAGGACAAGAACTGGGGACCTCAGCAAGAGGAAGACATGCGTCTCGCGAAGGAGCTCATGAAGACTTGCCTAGGCATGTACCGCACTCCCACCGGACTGGCGCCAGAGATCGCACACTTCCACATCCACGACCCTCCATTGATGTACAAGGATTTCGCTCCCGAGACTCGGCCACAGAGCCCCGAATCTTTCGAGAAGTGCAAAGACAAGGCGTGTACCGAGAAGGAGGCCGTGGGTGGTGAAGACTACATCTGGAAGCAGGGCGACCTTCACAATCTCCAAAGACCAGAGACAGTGGAGAGTCTGTTCTACATGTGGCGCATCACTGGAGATGAGATGTACCGCAAGGCAGGTTGGGAAATGTTCGAGGCGTTCATGAAGTACGGCGCAGTCGAGGACGGAGAAGGCTACAGCAGCATCGCCAACGTGGAGAAGATCCCGGTGACGCTGCGAGACAACATGGAGAGCTTCTGGCTGGTAAGTGCATTGTCTGCACCGGCGATGTCTACGACAAAACTAACACGCTCCAGGCCGAGACACTCAAATACTTCTACCTTCTCTTCTCGCCCAACGACATTCTCCCCCTCACCGACGTCGTCTTCAACACCGAAGCGCACGCCTTCCCGAAGTTCGAGATGGGCAAGTTGTTCAAGACTGGCTGGGAACGAAAGGCTCGCGGTGATGCGCCCGCGGCGCACCAGGGTAATGACGACCATCGTGAGATCAGGACGATCATGGTTACTAAGACATTTCGGCAGGAGAGTGAAGCGACACCGCCGCCCGTGGCTCCTGCCGCGTTGTAGACGGTCAGTAAGACACTTGTACCATCAACGTTCGGAACATCCTCCACATCTTCACATGTAGGACGCTTTGCGTGAATATGAGGCCTCAAAAGTCTTCGACTCTAACGTCAGATTCTGTCGGTTTCGTGACACATTAAGCACTATCATAACCTTACGCCCTTGACCAGCAGCCACAACGCAACAGGCACCACAACATTGTCGTTAGCTCCCGTCAACACAGCTTCCATGAAACTTGCTCCACACGCGCAAATCACAGCTTTTATCAATGCAACGCCCCACTCCATCCCGAATCCCATCAGTCCACCTGCTGAGCCGAGCGCTTTCCATGCGGTAAGATAATCGTTCCATCCGCCAAGCACCTGCCACGTCCTCGCTGCCATGAGTCCAAACGTGACCGCGACTGCGAACGCCGCGCTTCCCTCAAGACTCTTGCCTCCGACCCAGATCCATTTCCGCCGACCGTAGCGTCGTCCGATGAGACTAGCTGCTGCATCGCCCATGCCTACGCATACCACGCCGGCGATCATAGCCGTCTCGCGCTGATTGTTCCTCATCTGCCAGTCGACCCATGGCGGCTCGCCTTCTTGGTCCATTGAAGCGAGGGAGAACCACAGCGGCACCGCGCAGCCGATGAGCAGGAAAATGTGGCTCACTACCACAGGACCTCGCAGATCTCGTCCATCTACGTAGGGAGCGACGAAACGACTAATGGCGTTGCCGAGTGGAGGGACTTGTCCGGCGCGGATAACTTCGAGTAGGAGGAAGACAGCGAGTACGAGCGTCAAGGCCAGCGCGCAGAAGCATGGATCGACGAACGTGGCGGGGAGAAGCATAGCGACCATGACGCCGTGGAAAATTTTGCGGCGGGTGTCGACTTCGACGTAGGCTGTTAGGCTGAAGACTGCTAGGAGGCCGACGAGTAGTACGCCGATCCAGTAGGCGATTAGGAGGAGGCGGACGTTAGCTTGGCCGATGTCGCTGGCTATGATGTCCATGTGGAGAGGGATGCTGAGGGATGGACTCCAGGTCCAGGCTGCGTTTGGAAGGGGGATCCAGGTGTCGAGATTGATGGATTCGGTGATTGAGCGGATGAGAGGGAGTTGGCCGAACATGTAGCTTAGTGCCCAGCCGATGGGTTCCCGACCGCCGAGAGCTCTGTTGGAGACATAATCTCTGACAGGCCCGAGAATGATTGCCACGATAATGATATACGTGAAGCCTGCGTAGATCCATTTCCGCTGCTGGGCCTGAGCGGGTGTCAATTGAAGGCACCAAAACAGGTGTGAAGATCTGCCTTTCTTTCTCACGCTGGGTGATCGCCTAGGCGAGCGATTTAGCGGGCGTCCCGGTAGAGTCTGACGTCTTGCCATTGGAGTGGCTGTAAGGTGCCCATCGACCGTAGTTCGGCTCCGGCGGTGGATTGGCTCGATTACTGATCTAGTCTCATTGTCCGAAACGGCGCCACCCTTGATTGCTGATGCGACAGTTTTGATCGTCGTATCGAGCTTGAGAAGACCGTTCAGCCCACCTTTGCTCGACGTAGCCGGCTCGTCTTCATCTGCATCGCTGGTGACACTTCCTGGAGCCTCGTGAAAGGCTCCACTCGCTCGCTGCAGGTTGATTAGATCGGAGACGGCGTACGCGAAGGACTTTCGCTCTGCGCATGGGTGGTCCGGCCGCCGGAGCTTCCACTTCGGTACTCTAGCCAAAGTGACGTTCCAGTGGACGACATGAGCACATAACACCAGAAGTGGTATGCCGCCAACCCAAAGACATGCTTTGAGGATGACAGCTTGTGGGGAAGTTGCTAGTAGTAGGAGATTGATCAGAGCGACTGATAGCAGGTGGAGTTCCGACACGAGCAGACTCGTTGTGGTGAGGTACTGCAGCGGTTGTAGCAGGGCGTGATGCAGAGCGTACAGTGACACCAGAGTCTCTGGAGATAGTCCTTCGGGAGGACCGCACTTGAGCATATATGGCATCGCTGGGGAATCCTTGAATGGCCAGGTCGTGTTCTGAGAGATGACAAGCGGAATGATGGACACCACCCAGTGTACAGTATTGACTCGGCCCAGCCGACTGGAGCGAGGGAAGATTCTTTGAGGAAGCGACGCGAGCCCAAGAATTATGTTTGGCAAAATGACGGCTGGATTCGTCGGTGCCACGGAGAGTGCTACAAGCACAGGTAGAAGAGGTGGATACAGAACCGTGGCCGGATCGAACGAGGCTGGTACTCGGAATCGCTGCCAGAGCTGATTATGCCTGACCTGTGTGTCCACGACCGAGAGCTTGAGCGGGTACGCCAGGACCAGACCAATGATGATCAAGATGTGACTGATGAGTTCTCGACGCCATTCCCATGCCGTGCGCAAGACTCCCCGGCCGCAGAGGACACAGACGAGTATGAGGCCCATCAATGCCACTTCCGATGTCCGTCTGACAAATTCAGCGATCCGTCTCTTCTCCACACGCTCCTGTTCAGCTCTCTCTTCTTCCACATCCTCGATCTTGTCCGCGTGTGACCGGGTCGATGCCTGTCGCTGCAGGAACCAGCTTTGCACACGTCTCTCCTCTTCGTCCAATTGTGATGGCTCCAGAAGTGAGTCTTCATCCTTCTCGCCAGTCTTTAGTCCTTTGCGCGGCCGCAAGGTGCTCGCGGGCAGCGCTTTGACAAAGGTCCGTCGCTCATCGTCGGCTTCTGTTCCGCTTTCGCTGTTATCTGTCGATGGTTGTGTGCTCTGCCATTGTGGATCTCTGGTCGTTTCTATTATGCTGGAGACTCGGTCCTGCTTCACCTCTCCTCCATCGTACACATATGGCCGAGGTGTCCTCGAGAAGTTCCTCAGCTTTTCAGCCTCATCGATGCTCAACGCGGATGCCGAATCAGGGTCCTTCAATGGCTTCGTAGACATTATGCGGCGCTGCCAGGGCGCATGCTATGAGGTTCGTGGCAACATGTCGTGTATTTGGAAGAGCCGTCCCAGTTTCGGAGGTCGTGAATGGTATGGAATGATCCTTGAAGCCGAGCTTCCAAGAAGAATGAAGGATGCACCAAGACATTCGTTGAGACACGCGTCAGCTCTCCGCAGCGTGCTCGCAGAAGTGAGGTCACGAAGTTTGGCAAGCAACTTGGTTGAAATCGGAACGCCCGCCCTTGAAATCCCGCCTAAATCGTTCCGATTTTCAACCAAGTCCTTTCACCTCTCGACCTCACCTCATCCAATTTACATCACCATCGACAAAATGGCACACGTTTCGGACTGACCAGTCATCGACCTTCACATGCTTGTCACGGACAGACGCTCTGACGGAGTCGCATCTCAGCTCAGACGTCGAGGATGAGACGTCCGCCTCGACTGCGCACCTGAGCTGACTACCAGCATCAGCTTGTCAGCCAGCTCACTATACGTCACGCACGTCTGCAGTCAGCAACATTTCCTGGATATTCAGCCCGTCTAGCAAGGACCATGGCTGGCTGGCTCGTAGGTTCGCCATGGGCCGGTTGGCGTCCCGAACACCCCGATGCTTTGTGGCGCACGTCTAGCCATGCATTGCAGGAATATCGGCATTCAAGTAATCATCAAAGTTGACCACTGATGCGCTGTGGAACGACTGAGCGTAAGCTGAGATGGCTGTGCATTCAGCTGAGGGACAGCGCTATTACTGCAGGTCTGCGATGTGCTTCGTATAAGTGCTCAGGCATTTCCTCTCGTGTTCTCCCTCTCAGTCTCACTCGAGGATTTCTCTTCGCGAAATTATTGTCATAAAAACCACTTGGCAAAATTCTTCATCATGGCATCGATACCTATCGAATCAGCTCAGAAAGATGGCGTGGTGGTCGGCCTCAAGCACGTCTCAGGCGTTCAGCCTCGTCTGGAGATCGACGACCTCATGGTCAATCATCCTGATGTCTTCAATCTCTTCATATTGGCTCTTCAGCAGATCATGCAGGACGAGAGTGATGGCGTTCAGAACAAGATGAACTACTTCGAAGTCGCTGGTACGCTTTCCATCTTCACACTCAAGAGCACGCGCTGAATTTCCGTACGTTGAAGGCATACATGGCTTTCCACGCAAAAATTGGGATGGTGTGCAAGTGCCCGGCTCCCGACAAAAGGGATCGTATTGTACTCATTCGTCGTTCTTGTTCCCAACGTGGCACCGACCCTACTTGGCCTTGTTCGAGGTAAGGCTGCCGACTCATCTACATCTCACACCGCTGACATGTCGTAGCAAACTCTTTACAGTGCCGTGCAGGACATCGCTGCGAAGTTCAGCGACGAGAAGTACCATGCCGCGGCCAAGCAGTTCCGTTTACCATACTGGGATTGGATCAAACCACGCCAGGAGCGCACGACCGAGTTCCCTGGTCAGGGTCAGGGCGGCAACGACACTGTGTCATTCCCTTACAGCTTCGACATGCCACTCGCCTGTCAAAAGGAACAACTCCGAGTCTACCAGCCCGGCGATGAGACGAATCTCGTCTCCATTGCCAACCCACTTCTGACCTACCACTTTCCGAAGAAGAACAGCGTCACTACAGCTGACTGGAAATTATTGGACGATCAGGACGACGAGGATGCAAGTCGTTGCCCACTCATTTACGTACTGACTGGCCAGCTAACTCTCAACCCTAGGAGAATTTGCACAGACAGCGCACTGTCCGCGATCCTCCTTCTGGCAAACCCGACAGCGATGGCTTCCAAAGCGTGAACAATGCGCTCAATATGATGCGTGAAAGCAGTGTGGAACTTGCCCTGAGCTTGATGGCTTCTCCATCCTACGACAAATACGTCAACTTCGCAGCGGGCGCGGTTCAGGACGAACAGGGTGCCGATGTGCCGAGTGGATCTTTGGAGGATCTGCACAACACGTACCACGGTCTGCTCGGTGGTCAAGGACACATGGGTAGAGTGCCTGTTGCGGCATTTGACCCGATATTCTGGCTACATCATGCGTAAGATCTGAACTGGAGGTGGACGAACAGCCGCTAATCGCCTGACAGCAACGTCGATCGACTCTTGAGCGTTTGGCAAGCCATTCACAAAGACTCGGAAAACTCATTCCTGCCCGCTGGCGACGAGGCTGGTCTAGGAGAAGATGCCAAGCTCTGGCCTTTCCGCAAAACTTCGTCGAACACCGATATGTGGACCTCGAAGTTGTCCAAGGAAACGGAAACCTTTGGGTATTCTTTCGCAGATGTTCTCTCGACCAAAGAGGAGACCCTCAACCACTGGAACGAGAGCTATCGCTGGTCTTTGCAGAGCAATAACATGACAAAGCCGCCAACCTGGATGGAGCCCATCAAGGACGTGGAGAAAGCACAGGCGCTGTCTTCGGATGGCGACTCTCCACTCAAAGCATCCAAGCTTCAGAAGAGGGCCGCCGTTCCGCACACGGAGGCTCAGGCCGTATTGATGGCCCTACCAGACGAGCACGTACCTCAAGTACAGAAGCTGCTGAAGCCCGAGTCTGGAGATGACAAGCCGGTGGTCCAGTGGTATGCCGATGCGCAGGTTCAGCGGTAAGTCGCCCGAAATCACCTCAGCTCACGAATTCCATCAAGACTAACAAATCACCGCAGAAACGCCTTAAATGGCGCTTTCACAATCTTCTTCTTCCTCGCCACCCCCTCCGCCATGGCAACCGCCGACGCCGACCCTCAGCACTACTCCACCGCCCCCACCATGGCCGGCCTAACCAAAATCTTCACCGCTCCCAAAGAATCCTGCGCCAACTGCGAAGCCGACGCCGAGGACAGCGCTATCGTCACGGGAACATCCCCCATCACGCCCATGCTGCGCGACTACATCCGCAAGCAAGAGTTGGCGGGTCTGGCACCTGAGCAGGTCGTGCCGTTCTTGAAGGAGAGGTTGTATTGGAGGGTTTTGTCGGTGAATGGCGTGAGGTATGAGCCGGATCAGGTGGCGGGGTTGAAGGTTGAGGTTAGTGCGACGATGAGTGTGGTTAGGCCTGGTGGTGGGCTGGCGAGTTGGGAGCCGCATGTTTTTCCTGAGGTTGTCGAGGGGAGGACGGGTGGGGATCCTGTTGCGCAGTGAGTGGGTATTCTACGTCTGAGGTCCGGCGTGTAAGGAAAAGACTGTCTCAGCTATTTGATTCAATCAAAGAATGCTTTCATTGCCTCGAGAGCCATCTGCATTCGATCGGACGATGTACTAGGTACTAGACCTGTGACTGACTTCAAATGACCGATAAAGTCGTCTGTACCACTTAGCAAAGTGTCCTGCTTTTCAACATCGCCTTGGAATGTGCTGCTACTCGATCCTGAGCTCAGAACGGCGAGAAAAATGCTTCAGGCAGGGCAACGATCACAGGTGAAACACGAACAGGACGAGGAAAAAGAACAAAGCCGCGATGGAGATCCAATGTGGCCGGCCACTCTTCGTGCGCTATGAGTTGCCTAGCTGAGCACGACCGTCCTCGTTCCATTAAGGAAAACTTTCTTCTCCGACCACTTCTTGACCGCGGCAGCCAAGGTCTGCACCTCATTGGTGTTTCCCTCATCGACCAGCTCCTTCGCAGTCATGCTGTGATCCACCGGCGATACTCTCTGCGTGATAATCGGCCCTTCATCCAGATCCGCCGTAACGAAATGAGCAGTCGCGCCAATGATCTTGACACCACGCTCATACGCCTGATGGTACGGTTTGGCGCCCTTGAAAGAAGGCAAAAAAGAATGATGAATGTTGATGATCTTGCCGCTCATCGCCTCGCAAAGAGTCGGAGACAAGACTTGCATGTACCGTGCCAGCACGATGAGCTCGATGTTGTGCTCCTTGACGAGTTCCAGAATTCGGCTTTCTTGTTGGGATTTGGTGTCTTTTGTTACGGGGAGGTGGTGGAATGGGACGTTGTAGGTCTTGGCCATGGTTTCGAACTCGGGGTGGTTTGAGACGATTAGTGGGACTTCGATGTTCAGTTGGTTGGTTGATTGTCTGAAGAGGAGGTCGTTGAGGCAGTGTCCGATCTTGCTGACCATGATCAGGACTCGTGGTTTGGCGGCTCTCGCCACGATGTTGTACTAAGCTCGAGAGTCAGATGTGTTTGGTGCAGTGGAGTTGATGCAGACTAAGATGCGTGGGCGAGGCCTAAGCAAGCTGCAGGTTCAACGTACCTCGTCGAACTTGAGACCAGTAGCCAACTCCTCGAATGGCTCTGCAAGATGTTCCGTCGACTCAACATGGCCGAAATGCACCCTCATGAAGAACTTCTCCCTCTCAGGGTCGGAAAATTGTTGCAGATCCAAGATATTGAGGTTGTGCTTGGCCAGCATTCCCGTGACGGTGTGCACGATGCCGGGCTTATCCGGGCAGGAGAGCGTGAGGATATGGTCGGTCGACATGTTGAAGATTGTCTTCGCTGGTTTGGTCTTGGTTGCAAATGGCGATATTTGTAGGCGGGTTGCGAATGAGGTCGCACAAGGAAATTTCGGCCCGGACTTGAGGTGTGGTCGTGTGAGTTGCAATGCACAACGCAGTGCAGCCATCAAACTAGCGAGAATGAGTGCGAGTAGTGTATATCGATGTACATGTCGACTCTGATGTATACACGGATTGGTGAGTCGCTCAATCTGGCTCGCACGGTCCAGGGTCGAAATTTCTCCCCGACTTCGGCCAAGACAAAACTAATCAACGACATGGTCAAGTGAATCTGTACAGCATCAGCGACACTTCCAGTGCGCAACATGTCGTTAGACGACGCTGGAAGGCAGAAACAGCCATAAATTCCCAACTTCGATTCACTTGGGCAGGTTCGCGAATCACCCGGATAGGAAGGTAAGATTGGCCTATCGCGCCCGATGGAGCTAGTCGACATATAGGCAGCTACGGCGGTTGTGGTGTTGTGTATGATGGCACGATCCAAACAAGTCCTGTCTTGTTGCACGATTCGGTGTCTGTCGACGAATCAAGTCTGTTGGCTTTGGCACAATAGCACGCATCGATCTTGACATCTTCACAGTACAGATCGGCGGCCTTGCCATGACCCGCCGATCTGCTAGATGAAGACTTTGAAGAAAGAGTGCTGCATCATGCTGTGCTGCTCTGCTGTCGTATGTCCATATGAAAGGGCAAAAAGCTGGCAAGTTGTACTTGTCTTCTGTCGTGAGGTGTTGTTGTCGTGCCCCTGATCTTCGCAAGGGGAGCTCCACGCGCCAAGGTCCGGGATGAGAAGCAGGGTCTGCCGCGACGCCAGGGCGATTTCGAGGATAAGTTACGTTTATATTCCTCCGATCTTCTCTCTCTCTCTCTCCAGCCATTGCTCCTCGAGAAGAATTCCGAGCATGTCTGACGCCAATAAGAACCCCGGAGCATCGCTCGCCGAGGATGACTTCGAGTTCATCGAGACACCCGCGGCTCCCACTCCAGTTTCCGGAGAGCCAGACTGTGGTGTGAGGACGACTTCGGTGAGTTCACAATGTCTCATATCCTTCGAGCAGTGGCATTTGACTGACCTCTTCTCTCCCGGCAGTACAAAGCCATCAAGAACGCTCCCCTCCCCGCCGACGGTCCCGCCAGCGACAACTTCAGCAACACTCTCCTCTTCACCCTCCTCGCCGTGATCCCCGGGTACATCGCCTACCAACTCGGCGGCCGCTTCTGGACATGGCTCTTCTTCCTCATCCTCACCGCAATCCCCATCCTTATGGCATTCTGGACCATCGCGTCCGGCATGTCTCCCCGTCTCAACGAAAAAGCTCGCTACCCCGGTAGACCCATCGAACACTACCTGACCTTCAAGAACGAGGCGGACAGGAGGAAATACCGCGGCAAGAACAAGATCCCCATGGAGACTTTCCACGAGATGTACTTCGCCGGCGACGTCGACTTCAAAGGCGACTGTCTCGAAGTGATGGAGTACCGCCACGACTGGGCCAACTTCCGCTTCACCCTCTCCCTCTTCTGGTTCTTCCTCACGGGTATGATGCCCGAAGTCATCATGCACACCCGCTCGCAAGACGAAGAGCAAGTCCGCGACCACTACGACCGCGGCGACGACTTCTACGGCTGGTTCCTCGGCCCACGCATGATCTACACCTCCGGCGTCATCTCCGACATCAACCAGGAAGAATCCCTCGAACAACTCCAAGACAACAAACTCTCCATCGTATGCGAGAAGATCGGCCTCCAAAAGGGCGAACGCATGCTCGACATTGGCTGCGGCTGGGGTACCCTCGCGAAATTCGCTTCGGTCAACTACGGCGCTCATGCAACCGGTGTGACTCTCGGCCGCAACCAGACGGCGTGGGGTAACAGCGGTCTCCGCAAGGCGGGCATCACGGAAGAGCAGAGTAAAATTTTGTGCATGGACTACCGCGACATCCCCGTCCCGGAAGGCGGCTGGAACAAAATCACCTGTCTCGAAATGGCCGAGCACGTCGGCGTGCGGTACTTTGGAACTTTCCTCAAGCAAGTCCACGACATGCTCGATGATGATGGTGTTTTCTTCCTGCAAATCGCGGGTCTGCGCAAGAGCTGGCAGTACGAGGATCTCATCTGGGGTCTGTTCATGAACAAGTACATCTTCCCCGGCGCCGACGCCTCAACACCATTGGGCTTCTTTGTGGACAAACTCGAAGGCGCAGGATTCGAGGTCAAAGCCGTGGACACGATTGGTGTGCATTACTCCGCCACACTGTGGAGATGGTACAGGAACTGGATGGCGAACAAAGAAAAGGTCGTGGCCAAGTACGGCGACCGATGGTTCAGGGTAAGCAGACATTCCTCCTTATCATTAAAACCCGAACAACATCACTAACGAGACGATAATTAGATCTGGGAGTTCTTCCTCGCCTACAGCACCATCATCTCCCGCCAAGGTTCTGCGACTTGCTACCAGATTACCTTGGTCAAGAACATCAACTCCACGCACCGGGTTGAGGGGATTCATAACGCTCATGGTTTGAGCGGTGCTTTGAAGGCTAGTAAGGAGGCGGGTAAGCACGCTTTTCCTGGTAGCAAAAAGGATTAGATGTGACGTCTCAAGAGCGAGAGAGAGAGAGAGAGAGAGTAGTATGCATCTCCTGCGTGAACAGAAGCTTTTCGCGACCAAAGATTCACTCCAGTGAAAGCGACGACAGAGGTGGTGGCTTGTACAATTGTAGACGAGGAATATAGACACAAAAAGCAAGCATGAGATTTTGATGCTCCGTTTGGGACATCACGCACGAACGAAATAGAGGTGGAAACACGCATGAACGAACAGGTGATGCTTCATTCGGGGGGTATCATATTTTGGAACAACACACACCACTTCTTCCCACGTCCCTCTTCCTTCCTCAATCTAATGCCTCCAAATCCTCACCGCCTTATCCTGCCCTCCACTCCCCACCCTCTCCCCATCCGGACTCCAATCCACCGCAAAAACCTCATCCAAATGCCCCGGTAAATTCTCCTCCAAAACCCCCTTCCTCACATCCCAAGCCTTCAACGTCGTATCCTTACTCGCACTCACCAATAGTCTACTATCCGGTGAAAACGCACACTGATACACCGGCCCGACATGTCCGCGTAACGTGTGCAGGAATTTCCCATCTTTGGCTTGCCAGGTTTTCACGTGGTTGTCGAAACCCGCGGACGCGATGAGGGTTCCGTCGGCGGAGAAGGTGACGTGGTTGATTTGTTTTTGGTGCCCGACCATGCGGCTGATGGGTTTGGTGGAGAGCGAGGGGGACCAGAGGTACATTGTGCAGTCGTCTGAGGCGGTGATGAGGCGTTCGTGGTGGGAGGAGGTGGCGATGACGGCGTCGTAGCGTTGCTGTGCCTTCTTTTTGCGTTCGTCGGGGGTTGAGGGTGCTTCCTTTGTGCCTTTGTGGTCGAAGTAGCCCGTGCGGAGGACGAAGTCGGTGGAGAGGGCGAGGTGGTTGACCCAGTGGGCGTGGGAGGTGAGGTTGTGGACTAGAGTGCCTTTGACGGCGTCCCAAGCTTTGACGGTGCGGTCGCGGGAGGCGGAGTAGATGAGGCCCGCGCCGCCCCATTTCACGCAGGTGACGCATTCTTTGTGACCGGTCAGGGACATGTCGGTGTTGCGGTTGACGGCGTCCCAGATGCGGATGGTGAAGTCTTTGGAGGCGGAGGCGAAGCGGGGACGGTTGGGTTCGCGCATGTGGTAGGGCTCCCAGGAGATGCTGGTGATCCATTTTGTGTGGCCTTTGAGTGGTCCTCCCAGAGCTTCGCCCGTTGCAGGATCCCAGAGACGAACGGTGTTATCCATGCTGCCGGTTGCGAGGAGGGTTGCGTCGGGTGACCAGGCTACGGCGAGAACCCAGCCGGTGTGGCCTTTGAGGGTGTGTTGGGGTGTGCCGGTTTCGCAGTCCCAGATTCGAGCGGTTTTGTCGCCGGAGCCGGTTGCGAGTTTGGAGGATGTGGCGGGGGAGAAGGCGGCTGTGAGGATGGATTCGCCGTGGCCGGAGATGCTGGCTGCGCAGCGGGTGATGGGTTTGACTTTGAAGACGGCTTCGGCGCGGCAGGGGATGTCGAGTTGGAGTTCTGTTGTGCTTGTGCCATCGAGATATCTTTTTATGATGGCTGCTTGGTCGAACTCCCCTCCTTCATCGCCGAATGGGTTATAGAATCGGTAGGGAAGTCGGTCGGCGGGGTCAGTCTTGCCGAGGAGGGTGTTGAGGAGGAGGGAGAGATTCTTCGGGGAGAGGTCTGCAAGGGAGACGGAGACGACAGGTCCTTGGGCGGCTCCGGTGTCTGCATCTCGGAATTGTATGCGCTGGGTGCCTTCTGGGATGGCTTCGGGGAGTGCGGCTTGTTCACGGGATCGTGCGATGGCTGCGGTCTTTTGGCGTTTGGATGGAGGGGGGACGACGGTTGCCATTGCGTATGTCGCCGGTGTGTATGTCAAGGAGCATGTCGTAGGGAAACGCAATGCGCAATGCGACTCGATCAAATCTTCAAAGATGAAGTCGAGGAACTTTTTTGATCGGCTAGAATTGCCCATCATGCCGTCATGGCTTGGCGGTCGATGGGAAGCATGCCCTGTGAAAGTTCACCTTCAAGGAGGTCCTTCATCCCCCATACACCAACATCGACATTGTCTTCAAAATGCTCGCAGTGTCTCGCAAGAGAAGAGGGCGAGGTATGCAGATGCGGATGCAGATGCAGATGCAGATGCAGAGCCATAGCCTGAGGCATCGACATGTCCCGCCTGACGAGACGGCATTGCACGCCCCGTTCCTTGACGGGGTGAGTCTCGCATGGCAGGTGTACGGTCGTGCCGTGCCTTCCTTCATCGCAATGCTTCAGACTAAGGATGAATGTTGCATTGTGGCCTAGCTGAAAAGAAAGACGACTACACTTCTCTTCCCTTTCACTTTCTCTCATCGTCATTCACTTCACTTCACCACAATCCATCTCCTCTCATCCCACCTCCGCCATCACGGTCAAGATGAACATGCCACCTCCCTCGACCGCTCGGTCAGCACGTTCAACATCCAGCCGCGCCAGCACCTCCTACGACACCACGGCCACCGGCAATCGTCCTGGCACGTCCAACCCGTTGACCACCACCTACGAATACACCACTGGTACCGAGTCGAGACCCTACACGGGACACCCTAGTGCTGGACGACCTGGGACTGCACGTCCTCGAACTGGCGTCTCAACTCTCGGCGTGGAGAATCAAGACATCATCTGTGCCGTCAGCGAGTCTCGTGGCGTATCACCATCAGTCGGTCTGGCGTTCCTCAATCTCGACACCGGTGAAGCCGTTCTCAGCCAGTTCAGTGACAGTCAGACGTATGTCCGCACCATCCACAAGCTTGCCGTGTTCAATCCTACCACGATCCTCGCCGTCTCATCATCTGCTCAACCCAAGTCGAAGCTGTTCTCCATCATCGAAGACAGCATCCAGCAAGACCTCGATAGCAACGTCACCCTGCTCGATCGGAGATACTGGTCGGAGACAGCCGGTCTTGACTACATTCATCATCTGGCATTTCCTGAAGACGTTGAAAACCTCAAGACAGTCTTGAATGGTAACTACTTCGCCGTGTGCTCTTTCGCAGCCGTCTTGAAATTCATCGAGCACGGCTTGAGCAAGGTCTTTCCTGCTCGGTCTCTTCGCGTCAAGTATGAACCATCGGAAGGATCAATGATGATCGATTTGGCAACAATCAGATCGCTGGAACTGGTGCAGAATCTGCAGAATCCAAAGTCCAAGGACTGCCTTTTCGGACAGCTCAATGAGACTCTGACACCGATGGGTGCTCGACTTCTGCGGAGCAACATCTTGCAGCCTGTGACCAACCCGGAAACACTCAACAAGCGATACGAGGCCGTGGAAGAGCTGAGCACAAAGGAAGACACATTCTTCGCCGTTCGTGAAACACTCAAACCATTCCTCGATGCCGACAAGACTTTGACCCAACTCATCCTGTCACCGGTGCAGATTACTGTGACCACGACGGAACAGTCCATCAACAATGTCATCATGCTGAAACAGTTTGTGGCCTTGATCAGTCCTGTCTATGAAGCATTGACAGGCTCTCGTTCGGACATGCTCTCCACGATCCGTAAAATTTGCGCTCCCGGGAACATAGAGCCAGTCCAAAGTTTGATCGCCGGCGCCATTAACGAGGACACCACGTATGCAAAGAAGCCACTCGACCTACGCAACCAGAGAACTTACGCCGTCCGGTCCGGAGTCAACGGCCTACTCGATGTGGCCCGTCAGACCTACAAAGAATCCATGACGGACGCACTCCAACACACCGACGAAGTCGCCCAAGAACACAGCCTTCCACTCCTCACCAAATTCGACAACAATCGCCAATTCTACCTTCACCTCAAAGCCGAAGAACTCGAAGACCGTAACCTCCCAGAAATCTTCATCAACTCCTACCGCAAAAAGGACATCATCGAATGCCAAACCCTCGACCTCGTCAAACTCAACCAAAAGATCCGCGACGCCCACATGGAAGTCCTCCTCATGTCCGACAAAGCCATTCGCGACCTCATCGACGCCGTACGCGAACACATGCCCTCCCTCTTCAGAGTCTGCGAGTCCATCGCCATGCTCGACATGCTCGCCGCCTTTGCTCACGCCGTCTCCACCTGCGACTACATCCGGCCGCAACTCAACTCCACCACCCTCGCCATCCACTCCGGCCGCCACCCAATCCGCGAGAAAATCCACATGACCCAAAAATTCGTCCCCAACGACGTCTACGCCACCCAACAAACCCGCTTCCAAATCATCACCGGCGCCAACATGTCCGGAAAATCCACCTACATCCGCTCCGTCGCCCTCATCACCATCATGGCACAAGTCGGCTCTTTCGTACCCGCATCCTACGCCTCTCTCCCGATCATACACCACCTCTTCGCCCGTATCTCCATCGATGACAACATCGAAGCCAACGTTTCCTCCTTTGCAGCGGAAATGCGCGAAACGGCATTCATCCTCCACAACATCACCCCCCACAGCATGGCCATCGTCGACGAACTCGGTCGAGGCACTTCCACCCGCGACGGCCTGGCCATTGCAATCGCCATTGCCGAAGCCCTCGTCGCTTCCCGCGCGCTGGTCTGGTTCGCAACCCACTTCCGCGACTTGACGTCCATCCTCGCCGAACGCAACGGCGTGGTGAACCTCCATCTCGCCATCGACATGTCCCCTGAGGACCATCGTATGGAAATGCTTTACCGCATCGCTTCCGGGTCGGAGCAAGTCTCGCACTACGGTCTCGCACTAGCGCGCATCGTGCCCCTTCCGGAAGACATCATACCGTTCGCGGAACAAGTGTCCCGAACACTGGAGGAGCGAGGGCTGGCGAAGCAGGAGCGATCAATGGGCGTCGTCAAGGCGAGGAGGAGGAAGTTGATGTTGAATTTGAAGGAGCATCTGGTGCAGGCGAGGGAGAGTCGGATGGATGACCAAGCGCTGAAGAAATGGCTGGGAGATTTGCAGGGAGAATTTGTGGTGAGGATGACGGCGTTGGATGAGGAGGCTAGGGAGGTTATGAGGAGGGAGGACGAAGATGAAAGTGTTGGAAGAGGGGAGGAGAGTGAAGATGGGAGAGATGGAGTCGAAGAGGAGATGATGTCGATGGGAGATGACGAAGACGACACTGGGCGTGCGACTGTCGGGACCGGTGAGGAGCAGGCCACCATTACGCACAGCACGAGAGCCGAGACCATCTCCTCCAGAGAATCTTCCGAGATGTCGTGAGAAGGCCCTACTTCACTCTCTCGCAAGTTGCCAGAGATCAAAGAAGAAACCAAGCCCGGACGGCGGTTGAGGGCAGATCGCCATGAGCGGGAGAACACCGCCAGAAAGCGGCCACATTTCGCTCTCGCCAGGAAGCAAACCAGCACGGCAGAAGGCACCTGCTCATCACCTCCTCCCGATGACCGGATTCTCATTCACAGCGACTCCTTGAGAGCGAACCAACGACCACGAACATCACGAAACCTGTACGGCGGAACGACGACAGCACTACTATCAGCATCAGCAATCAACAACAACATCCGAACGGATCTCTAGCATGCTTCAGACCACACATATTCAATCACAAAAGCATTTCAATCCTAAATAAAACAAATTACCCATTACATATTCCCTCCTCATCTCAACTGTTTTCTCGAAATTCCATGTTCTGTGTTTCCCTTTCTTCCTTCAGCGTGCGTAAAAATCAAAACCCAACAAAAAAACGGTGGTATCAAGCATTCAACCAAAACCCCTCCCAAAACCACCCCTCCCTCCCCTACAACTCCTCCACAAACTTCGTCTCCCGACTCGGACTGGAACTCTTCTTCCCCTCCGCCCCAAACGCCGGCGGCGGAGCAAGACTCTCATCGAAATGATCCCTCGCCTCTTCAAATTGCTCTTCCTCACCCTCCTCCTCCTCCGAGGCAATCTCTTTCGCGCGAGTCGTCCGACTATTCCCAAACCCTAGACTCTTCCCCTCGCGAATCTGCCTGTTCCTTCCGGTGCGGCCGCGGCGATCATCCTCATCTTCCGAGGAGGAGGTGGAGAGGTCGTGGTCGACGGGGAAGGTTAAGGCGCCGGCTGCTTCTGGGATTTTACTGTTGTCCTTCTTGGCGGAGGAGGTGGTGGTGCGGGACTTGGACGTCGAAGCCATGGCGGGAGTTTCAGTCTTAGAAGTCGACTCGGAGGCGTCACGGCGGTGGCGGAGTTTGCTGAAGAGACCGCGGACGCCTTTCTTGTCTTTTTCCCCGGTGGGTTCGTCGACGTGCTTTTCCTTTTCGGCCGCGGAGGTTTTGGGTACGGCGGGCAAGGCGGTAGTAGCAGTGGATGGGGTGGACTTGGTCTCGACTTCCTGGCTGGCGACGGCGGGAGTCTCGACGGAGGTGACAGCCTCGCGGGAGGCTTCGCTGGCTGGCAGAGTCTCGTCGGTCTTTTCGCTCGTCGGCAGGGGTGCTTCGCCTGGTACGCTGGGCGTGGGAGCGGTGACGACGCGGTTGGCGATGACGTGGGCGTTTGTCTCTCCCAGAGTCTTGTTCTCGGGTCGGCTGGTTCGCTCATCATCGCTGAAGTCGGAGTCGCTCGAGTCGCTGTCGGGGATGGTCGAGATGTGGCGTTCCAAGTGGAGCATCTTGTCGCCTTCGGTCGCAGCGAGGTGATCACCGTGGAGACCAGACAGGCTGGGCTGCGTCTCGAATGTTGGACGTGCGGCCTGCAATTTGTTGTCGTCGTTGTCCTCAAAAGCGATGGCGGGCGTGGTCGGGGCGAGGATGATGTCGTCGGCGACTTCCTTGCTGGGAACGGCCACTGGCTTCCATTTGCTGTCAGAGACCTCGGTCGATGGTCGTGGAGCATCCTCGCGGACGGTTACTGGCGAGATTGGCATGGGAGGTGGAGTGTCGTCACGGTCGATCTCAGCAGCCTTCTCCTTCGGGTCGGCATCCTCACCAGCAGCAGTCGTGGTGGCAGGAACGACTGCGGGCGCCGGCTTGTTTTCCGAATGATGGTGCGCGACATCAGCGTGGGTACCACTCTTGCGGAACTTGTCTTTCAGACGAGCGAGTGCGGATCGATGGCGCTCAACGCCGGCGTTCGAAGTCTCAGCATCATTATCGTCCTCGCCAAGCGTGCCCGCAGCGACGGTATCCCTCTGGACATCACGACTCTTGCGCCGTTCCTCCTTGGAGCGCTGCTTCTCTTCATTCTTGCGCGCCTTCTCCTCTTCCTTCTCCTTCTGAGCGATGGCCTTGTCGTGGTCTGCATTGAATGTCAGTGAAATCCTCACAATCGAGCGTATCGCAACAACTCACCCTTGATCTTCTTGAATTCGGCCTTCTGGGCCTGCTTCTTTGCGGTCTCTTCCATGCGGACCTTGTCCTCCTCCTGTCTCTGCTGTCTCAGCTCCTCATCTCTTACTCGCCTCTGCTCTGCAGTATCGTTAATGGCATCCAGAGTCGGCTTCAGCCTTGCGGCGGCAATGGCCTCGATCTCGGAGTCGGCCATGAACTTCCCGCCTCCAATGTGGGTCTGGCCAGGGTTCTGAGCGCGCAGCTCACGATCCTTCTCGGCCTTTTCACGAGCCTTCGTTTCCCACTGAGCCTGCATGGCCGGCGAGACCTTGCCAGTCTCGGCAAACACTTTGTCATCCATGGTCTGCATGCGCGCAGAGACACGCTTCTCCGCAAGAGCCATCAACCTTGCACGATCGTCTTGTTGTTTCTTCGCGTCTACAGTGTTGATACCGCTGTTGAGCTTCGACATCTGCGAGCGAATGCGACTGGCTTGCGCCTCATCATCCGAATCGTCACTGTACTGGCGGGTGCTCTCGCTGTTGGCGCGGTTACGTCCACGGCTGCTGCTGCCGGCGCCGGCACTGCTCTTCATGGACATGCGAGACAGACGCTTAGGCTTGTCCTCGTAGCCATAGTATTGACGGTATCGCTGGTCCTCGAGGTTCTTGTCTACCTTGGCGAGTCTTTCGGCAGCCAACTTGTGTGCTGCTTCTTGAAGGTGGATGTATCGCATGGCCTCCAGCTTGATGTCAGCTTGCGGACCCGTGGAGTTGCGCGACATGGCAGCTTCCGCACCAGCGCCACCATCCGGATCGGCGACCATGATGGACCGGTTTTGAGTCGCGTAGATCTGCTTGGCCATTGACATTGCCGATGCGCGGAGAGCTGCCTGATGCTTGTCGTCCTCCGATTCGAAGTGAATGTCCGAGGTATACATGCCGCGGTCAGTCTTGCTGTTGATGATTCGAGCAGCTTGATTAGCCGGCGAGTCCCAACCCGCACCACCCATCGTGGAATTACGAGCCGAGGCGGTCGCAGCACTCAATGCATTGGCGGTCGCATTGGCCGAGTCCGGGTATGCAGGGTTGGGCGCGATGGGAGTGGAACCGGCGCGCTGACGGCCGTGGCTAGCTGATATTGTGGCCGCTTGAAGTGCCTTACTCTTGCTATCAGCAGAGTTGCCCTGGTAGATCTCCGGACCGAGTCCCTTGTTACGGAAAGCCAATGTAGCGGCTGATTGTCCCTCCGCGCTTGCCTGGTGTTCCCAAAGGTCTAGCTTGGCGCCCTTTTGCTGCGCGAGCAGGGCAGCCTTGGAGCCAGCCTGGCTTTGTTCAGGGTGCCACAGTTCCTGCATCTTGTAGTCGCTGGCGAGGAGAGCGGCTTTGGTCGCGGAGCCGGCGGTGTTGCCAGTGGAAGGGAAACTGGGCAGGTCTCGAGCATTGGCGTGTTTGAGAGAGGTCGCGGCGCCTGGAGGACTAGTCAGTCTTGGAGATGCAAAGTCACTCTGCTTCATTGCTCCGACTACTCACTTCGTGAGGAGAGTCGTCCATCAGCGTCCAGCAGGTCTTGTTGTTGCTGCGACTCCCTGGAGTTGTCTCCCTTGTGATTGTTTGAGGCGATCAGAGCAGCAGTCGAAGCGGCCTCTGACAGTCCAGTACCCTTCCCATGTGCGTTTTGATGGACAGACGGGTCTGGACAAGGCACACTGCCGGCGGCGCTCGCTGTGTCGGCGGCCATGATGATGTGTTGGCCTTTGCGCCCGGTTCGCGGTGGATGATGCCTGTATTGATGTCTCGAACACTGTCGATGCGACGAGAGATTATGCGGTGTTGAAGCTGGTCCGGTCTATGCTCGGCATGCGCGGATTCGAGCTGTAACAATGACAGTTGTCGTGGAATATGCAGGAGAAACAAGAAGAGGCGTTGCTGGGCAAATGAGGACGTCGATGATCTGCGCTTAGCTCTCGCTTTGAGTCGGAAAGCAGATGATGTCACCTCCACCAAACTCAAATCTAGACTTCGAGCGACGTCACGACAGCAACGCCCTGTTCTTTCGCCCAGAATTGCTCGTGCTCGATGGACGAATACTAACTTAGGACAAGGAGA
The DNA here is from genome assembly GCA_000983655.1 of Zymoseptoria brevis. Lineage (NCBI taxonomy): Eukaryota > Fungi > Ascomycota > Dothideomycetes > Mycosphaerellales > Mycosphaerellaceae > Zymoseptoria > Zymoseptoria brevis. The sequence goes on along the minus strand of JYJE01002166.1, from coordinate 18,397 downwards.
ATGTAGACATCGGAATGGCATTCCGTTACTCTTCGTGTGGTATACCATCGTTCCCTATTATATGTCCATATGTCCACAAAAAAGCAGTGCATTTACCTATCGGACTGCAATCGACAGCAAGAAGATCGACCCACGTTCTCTTCCCCCAATCCCATTCACCTGGCCTGGGCTGGGGTAACGCTGTCAAGTGCCAAACAGGGATGGCACGGTCGTCCGACTACCGGATTAAGTCATTGCCATGCAAAACTTGGTATGGGTGGACAACCTGGAATATCGCAGGGCACATGAGCCATTGGCCGGGTAGTAGTGTAGAGCATGGCAAGCACGCTGTAAGGTAGAATTGATCGCTGCTTGTCCTTACCATCATCGCCATCAATGTCCATTTTCTCCTAGCAAGCACTAGTAATATCAGTCCCAGAGACACGCCTGGTTTCAACTTGCACCCAGCTGTCCACGGAGAACACCAGGATGTCTCCTCCAACTCCCGAACAATCAACTTCATCGTTCTCCCGCATCGCCAACTTCCGCGACGTCGCCCTGTCCACAAGCAAGACTCCATCACAAGCCCGGCTCAAACCCGGCCTCCTCTTCCGCAGCGCCGCTCCAGACGACGCCACGCCGTCCGACCAACGCCGTCTAACAGACGACTTCCACATCAAAACCATCATCGACCTCCGCACCGACTCCGAGCACGCCGCCCTCCTCGCCAAAGAAAAGAAGTCCACCTCTCCACCTGCCGACGTTCCCGACTTCGACATTCCCTCCGATGGTCCACCCAGCACTCCAGCTCCGTCTCCCAATGCTGGACAAAAGATTCCCAGCATCAAATATGTAAACGTAAACTTTAACGGCAAAACCTACTCCTCCGCCATGTTCTCCCGCCTCTCCTACTATCACCGCACGAAACTCATCGCATTATACATAACCGGTTACCGCCCCCAAGCAATCAGCATCATCGGCAAAAACGTCATGTCTCAACGCGGACTCATCGGGTCGGCGAAAGATAGTCTTGAGCACTGTCGAGCTGAGATTGCGCAAGTCTTCGATGTGTTGAGTCACGAGGGGAATTGGCCGGTTTTGGTGCATTGTACGCAGGGGAAGGATCGGACGGGAATGGTGGTGTTGTTGGTGGCGTTGCTTTTGGACGTAGGGATGGAGGAGCTGAAGAGGGATTATTTGATGAGTCGGGAGGGACTGCAGGGGGATCGGGAGGAGAGGGTGAAGGCTGTGAGGGAGATGGGACTGACGGATGAGTTTGCCGGGTGCGAGGAGGGGTTGGTGGAGGAGATCGTACGGGAGTTGAGGGAGAAGTATGGCGGTGTAGAGAAGTATTTGGAGGGCTGTGGTATCACGAGGGAAAAGCAGGGGACGGTGAAGGAGATTTTAACGGCATGAGGAGGAGGAGGAGGAGGAGAATGTTATGCGATTTCAACGACTGTCTTCCTACCCACCGCTCGTCGATATGTGTATGGACAACATCAACGGCACCGCTATGTCTCTACCCGCTGTGCCAACCAGACCAGCGGACCAATCTTCATGCCAAACCTCGGACTTTCATCTCCTCACCCCTTCACCTGCCCATCCGCACTCCTCTTCAGCCCACTCCCATTCGCCTCCCTCACTACGCTCCCCAGCTTCGTCATCTTAGTCCTCTGCAACCACCTAACGTTCATCGTCCCATCCCCACCAACCGCACCCATCAACCTCCTAACCGGCCCTAAATCCCCCGCCTCACCCGCAAACCACACCTTCCCCTCCCTCACCTGTCCCACAACCAGATAATAGTCGACATGTAACCCCCCTCCCGGCACCGCTCTCACACTCTCAATACAAGCCTCGCTCCCCTCCGGCGCTTTCACGTGCGTGACATTTCCCGTGTCGATGACCCATAGTCCCGCGAATGGAGCGCGGCGATCGACTGCGATGAGGGCGTGGGGGATTTGACTGCCTTTGTCGAGTTCCCAGACGGAGAGTTTGGTGAGGATTGCGAAGCGGACGAAAGTTATGAGGCTGTTGATGTCGAGTTCCGCGCGGATGTCGGTGTGCAGTTTGACGAATTGGGTGAAGCGGGTGAAGACGTGGCGGATGCCGCTGGTGGTGACTTCGCGGTGAAGGGCGAGGGTCGCGAGGTCCGCTGTGTCGGTCCAGCGGATGGCGGTGAACATTGGTCTGCTTCTGATCTCTAATTCGTGGGCTGAGGCGTTGATGATGGAGTCCCGGTCGAGGGTAGATTTTTGGGCGAAGAGCACCAAGTCGCAGCGCAGAGTCGGTTGAGGCCGGTCAGGGAGGAAGGTGAGGATCGGATCGTAAGGCAGCCGGTGATTGATGTCGAGGAATTGGAGGTCCAAGACGGCGCGTTCTTCGATGGCGTGTTGGAGCATGCTGAGGGCGGCGGCGAGGATGTGGGGAGGTCGGGTGGGACCGGTTGCGAGGAAGCAGCGGCCGGGGAGGGACCAGGTCTTTGTGGAGGTTGGGAGGAGAAGCAGGAGTTGGTTTTGGTTCTTGGGCGGAGGTGGATGGTTTGGGAGAGGGGGTGTTGGACGGGTCAGGAAGAGGCGGATTTCGAGGAGGGTGGGTTGGGGGGAGTGGTTTTGTTGGGACCACCATTGGAGGATGGAGGGGAGAGGGGCGTAGAGCCAGTGCTGGGAGTTGTTGGTGCGCTGGGAGGCTTGGTCGGTGGATTTGTCTGGAGGTTTGTCGGTGGGCTGCTCGGTGATAGCCATCTTGAGGGCGATGTCTGGTGTTGTAGGTCGATGATGAAGTGTTCAGGAAACTGATTCATGGAACATGTCGTGGTGTTGATTCTGATGTTCATTGTATGCGCCTGAAAGTCAGTAGTAGATGCTTGTGGTAGAAAGTAAATGAACAGTTCCGGATGTGCCATGTGGGTGCTAGGCATCAAGCCGTGCGATTCACCTGCAAATTGACTTTCACATGACAGCCAAGCCATTCCCCGAAGAGCACTCCTTAGCCGCAGAACAGCCCCGGCAGCCAAACTTGAGAGTGCTCGCTTCAATATCGAGGACCGTCTCTCAGAATGGTCGAAAGTTCGGTGACCGCGCGGATCAAGCTCGCATCCCACCAATCGAAGCCATCAGCCTGTCAAACAGTCGCGAAATACAGGGCGCCAGGTGTTGATGAGCCATAACATCAGACGGAGAATCGAAAAGGTCCGTACAGCTTGTGAGAAACGACGAGGTGAATGAAGTCTGGACGGCTTTTGCTCATTATGTAGAAACATAGAGTGCGACTTACTATCTTCGTGGTCGAGAGATGGAGCTGGGTTCCTCATCACCACAAGGAATCCACGTCGAGTCTCTGCCTCGAGCGCGACCATTCCATTGCCACTACAATGCCCATAGGTGCGGCACACGTTTCAGACTGCAATGGCGTACTTTATGATAGCACGCTCGCTGCGGCAGCGACAACCATCGCGCCATCTTTGAACACATCATTGCGCCGCTGATCAAATGCGCTATACAAGCAGACGGAAGTGCTTCCAGTCACATGTGTCTATAGGATATGTCCAAGATCTTTCCCAGCCAACGTATGGGCTCCTTCGAATACCCTTCTCCTGCTTTTGCGACTGCTCGTCGTGTCGTTCGAGTCGGCCGTACAATTCGGATGTGCAGTACTGGCAGCATTCAAGGGCGTAGAGTCGGGATCTCGAATGCGAGTGTCTGGAAGAGCGAAAGATCATGTATGCTGAAGTTGCCAGGAGGACGATTGAGAGAGGAATGTGGGATGCAGTCTGGTCCATCGCACGGACCATCTCACTAGCTTCCAAGGAACTCACGACGCCCTCTCCTCAATCGCGCTCCACGAACTTCATCATTGTCAATTCCAACTCCCTCGCGTGAGGTCGACGGCCTCGAGTCCACAGATTCGACTCCATTTCATCTCCTCGACACGGCCGTACACTCACTCACCTCCATCACCAGCACCACAAGCAACAGCACCACCACCGACGACAGCCGCGTCCGTGTACCCCCCAACTTTTCCGAGGTCAGGTATCTTGCTGCAGGCACGCGTAGCCGCTTCGAGAACTCCTCCCGGCCATACTTCATCAAACTCCACAGCATTCCCTCGCGCATGTGATGCTGGTGATGAGGACTGATTGAAGCAGCGCGGCGACGTTATGTCGCAGCCGCATGCGCAGGCTCAGCCGCGGGTGAGCGAAGGAAGCACTTCACCAGGCTCGCTGAAGCGCAAGCGAGTCTTGAACTCCTCCACGCATTCTCACACCAACAACACCAATGGCGCGCCTGGCAACTACATCTCACCAAACTCGGACGAGGGCGATGCCAACAACAGTTCCACAAGTTCGCTCGGCAGCGCTCCCTCCTCGAATCTGCACCACAACAGCAGCGCATTTTCACAAAATCGCACCGCAGCCGGTCTCAACGGCCTAACACCGCTTACCAGCCATTCCGACTCCTCGCCGCCCAAGGTTTCCACTCCACAACACGCGCACATGTCCGCCACGGATCCGATTGGCGCCAGTGCCACGACGCATGTGCCCTCCTCCACCGATGCTCCTCAGCGTGAGCGCGCACCTCGCCCACAAATGATGCCACCTCCTGGCAAAGTGAAAGGGTACAGAGCGGTTTGGGATCCAGAATTGGATAATAAGCTCAGCAAAGAAGAGCGCAAGCGTGCGACATTCAGAAAGAAAGATTTCGGAGCAGAGGTACGCACATGTCCCATGATTTTGCTGAGCTTTATAACATAACCTTGATGTCAAAAGATGAAGCAAAAAAAGTTGAAAACCGCTCTGTACCCTTTCGCTGACAATTGGATAATGGCAGACATACGAACCGGACCCGCCACCGGATCCTCGATTGGCAATACCTGGGTATATGTCAGGACAGTGTCGGCAGAAGCTTGCGGGGCCCAGCAAGGCAATTCTACGGCCGGCACCTTACACTCTACCACCGTACAAAGTCGATCGATATTCGATTGGTCCAGGCGAGCCACAACAGGTGGTCGCAGTGGGTTTTGATCCATTCTTATCAGAATCCACGCTCAAGTTGAATTTTGGCACATTTGGCAGCATTGCCAGTGTACAAAATAAGACGGATCCTGAAACTGGCAGCTTTCTCGGAATTGCCTTGATTAAGTATCGAGATTCCATTCGCGACGGCGAGGAGATATCCGCGGTCAATGCGGCGAAAAGAGCAGAGATGGAATTTAATGGTGCGAGGATTGGAGTTCACACAATCAAAGTGGAGCTTGATCGCGAGGGTCGAAGATGCAAGCGACATGTGGATCATGTGCTGAAGAAGGCGAAAGAGGAGCGAGCAAAGTATGCGCCGCAGCCACCTGGGCCACCCGAGACACCGACCGATGCGAAAGACTCGCCCGCACCACCGCCGAATGCACCCAAAGGTCCATCAGCCAAGCCTGCTGGAAAAGCTGCAGCAGCAAAGGCAGCGGGCAAGCCGGTCCGTGGTGCACCCGGAGTTGCGACAGCGACACCAGCACCTGAGACGGCCGCCAATCCAAAGACTGGCGCCGCAGCTTTGGTGGAAGACGAGCCGATCCTGAGCAAGATCAAGCGGAAGCCATACATCCATATCCCGCACGCTTCAGTCCCTGTCCTGGGCACAACCATCCCACATCTGAAGAAGCGACTAAAGGCATACGATTGGCGGGAGGTGAGACTGGACGTCACAGGCTACTATGTCATTTTCGAAGACTCCAAGCGAGGAGAAGACGAGACTGAGCGGTGCTACAACGAATGCAATAAGCAGGCTCTCTTCACCTATAAGATGGGAATGGAGTGCCAGAAATACGGCAACCCCGATTACGAGCGAAGTCCAAGTCCGGAACGTGCCATGGCCGAGAAGCAGAAGCAGGAAGAATTTGAGCGACTACAAAAGGAAGACGCGGAGGATCTTGAGATTGAGAAGAAAAGCAGGGCTGAAAATCTCGACCCAGTGCTGGGTGCGCTTGACCAGCTTCGAATTGAGCTCCGCGACAGAATTCTAGGCGACATCAAGACGAGGATTGCGATACCAATATTTCACGACAGTCTGGACCCAGCGCGACATGTGGCCAAGAGGAGGAAGTTGGGTCTGCCCGATCCTTCGGACAAAGAGAACAAAGGATCGTCACTTTTGTTTGCCAAAGCAGGGGACACTCCACCCGACACACCCAAGAACCGGCGAGGGTATCCATTGTCTCACTCAAAGAAACCTCTCCGACCTCATGATCCCCATAACCAGCGCGGCCGTAAAGGTGGCCGAGAACGAGAACCGAGCAATGCCTTTGTCGACGAACGTAGACGCAAGCCGCCCCCGAGGCCAACGCACGCACGAGGCTTGCATTTCCGATTGCAGCAAATGTACGCCGAAGAGGAGGACTCAGACGATGAGCGCCAGACCTCTGTTACCGGTCGGGATACGGATGAGCAAGAGAGTCGGCCACTCAGTCGTGCGAGCCGGAACTCGACGCCATTCGACTCGGAATCGGTCATGGACACGCCTAAGCATAAGCGGAGGAAAGTTGCGGACTGGGAGGATGATGAGAAGGAGACGTTTGAAGCGTTCCACAAGGAGATGCTCGGTCACCTCTTGCATAAGGAGCCTGAGGATCTTGCGACTCGAGAACTCGAGCTGGTTGTGAATACCTTGCCCCGTTCCTCCAAGTATGCGACCCGCGCCAGGACCGAGCTCTTTATCCGACAAAGGTCCAAAGCGGACGACGATCTCTTTCAGGTCAGGCTTGACAGGAAGGACGTCGATGAGGAATCGGTCCTCGCCAGCAAAGAGCAAGCAGATACACCGGCTGTGGAATCGGATGCAAAGGTTGTCAAGGAGAAGGCCAAGAGGAAGCGCAAGACCAAGAAACAACTTCTGGAAGAGCAAGAGGCCCTCAAGGCGGAAGCCAAAAAGGCCAAAGAGGAGAGCAAACCGATTGCCGCCGCCGAGACAGTCACCAAGATCGAACAGAAAGAGCTTGAGATCGAGGCCGTGGTTGAAGCCGAGGCACAGGATAAGGATGTTTCGCTTCATCTCACATTCGACAAACCACGTCGAACTGTTGAGGAGGATCGCTCCATTGTTCTCGACATCGATGGGTGGCAGCAGTTCATCAAGGATGAAGAGGACATGGCCTTCGCGCGAAAAGCACTCGCTGAGCAACCCGCTTATGATATCGGTGATGTCAAGCTTTGGGCCTGGAAGCAAAAGGAAATCAAGGCTCTCAACAGTGGTGGTATTCCTGGTCAAGCACAGCCCGAGTCTCTCATCTCTGGGTACTACGTTCTCAACCCGACTGGCTGTGCTCGTACAGAGGGTGTCAAGAAGATATTGAACGAGGAGAAGTCTAAGTACCTTCCCCATCGCATCAAGGTCCAACGGGCACGCGAAGAGCGTCAAGCTCAAGCGACATCGAATCCGACCGCCGCCGCCGAAGCCGCCAAGATCAAGGAGGCGGAAAAGATCGCCAGCACTGCAACCTCTCGCAGCAACCGTGTCAATAATCGCCGCTTAGTGAACGACATCAACCTCCAAAAGCAAACCCTCGCCACCGCCAACTCGGACGCCGACGTCGCCATCCGCTTCAACCAGCTCAAGAAACGCAAAAAGCTCGTCAAATTCGACCGATCCGCCATCCACGGATGGGGTCTCTACGCCGAAGAGAACATCGCGGTCAACGACCTCATCATCGAGTATGTCGGCGAGAAAGTCCGCCAGAAGATCGCCGACCTGCGCGAGATCCGCTACGAGAAGCAAGGCGTCGGATCTTCCTATCTCTTCCGCATGATTGACGATGAGATTGTAGATGCTACCAAGAAGGGCGGTATCGCGCGCTTCATCAATCACTCTTGCAGCCCGAACTGTACCGCCAAGATCATCAAGGTTGAGGGAACGCCCAGGATTGTGATTTATGCGTTGAAGGATATTGGGAAGAGTGAGTTCATGAGATCCGCTTCCGATACGTGGATGATTGCTGACTATGACTTACAGACGACGAACTCACTTACGACTACAAATTCGAGCGAGAAATGGATTCGACGGATCGAATCCCTTGTCTCTGTGGCTCGGCGAACTGCAAGGGGTTCTTGAATTGAGGACCTCAATTCTGGATGGCAATGTTGGTGCATCGGGCGGATCTCTCTTTATTTGGCAGTGGTTGTGGTGTATGTGCATAGCGAGGCGTCGGGTTGGTGGATGAGTATTTGAGGACCACGGTCTCGAGAAACGGCAGTCCCCGTTGTGGGTTGGCAGGCCTCTTGCGTGTAAAGATAGCACGACGAGAGTGAAGTGGATTGAGCAAGTATTTGCGAAAGGAGGAAGCGAGGAGAGACGCTCGGTCGGAGGTAGTGCTCGATCTACAATCCAATGATGAGTGGTTCGAGGTGCCTTTGCACAAGTGGAATCTGACCTCAAGCTGGACAGGAGTGCGCAATATTGACTGGTTGTCGACACCTGGAATTGATCTTGCCGCCCGCGTAGTCGTTCACCGTCCCGTCTCAGCCAGAGGTCGGTCGACTCATAATGACGGATCGTCAGGAACAGAGACGAAATGAGGCAGCGTCTCCACAGCTCGTATTTACCTTGTTTGGACAACCCTAACGACTGCACAGGCCATTGCACGCGTGGCTTCAAGGACCAGGCTTAGTGCCAAGCAGGCTCCTACATAACTGGAAGAAGACGAGGCAGAAGCATTGATGGTTGAGACCTTTCCAACCCATCAATCCTGTCAGTCTGTCATTCGTTCCATTTCCTTTTGCGCATTCGCTCGTTCATTCGTTCACGAGCGTTCAACATGCTCCGCCTCCAGCCCTCTGTGGCAGCATGCGTGCTGGCTGCTGCGTATGGTGTCCTCGCTCAACCGAGCGTGCAACTGCCGTCAGCGAACATCACTGGAACAGCCCTCACGTATCCTGGAGTGACAGGAGCCACCACGGCAAACGCATACCTGGGAATCCCATTTGCGAAGCCTCCGCACAGGTTCATGCCACCCGTTGCGCAGCAGCTCTCAGGAGACGTCGACGCTACGCAGTACAAGGCCTCAAGGATCCTGAGTCGAGCTTGAGATGGCCTCAAGTTGGTGGCTCGGAGCCATATCTTCTGTTCGTGGATAATACGAGTGGGCCGGAGGATACTGTGGTCGGCAATGAGCTTGCTGACTTCGATTGTGCGCCTTATGAGGCTTTGTTGCTCATTACTGGAGAAGTCTAGAGCGGGACGTAGGGCTCGCTGGTTGCGTGCGACATGCATCGCGCGAATGCGAAAGTCCCTTGATGGGTGTAAGTTGAAGCGCGTGTCGTGTAATGGCTCCTACTTCCTCTTTTACCAAGTCATCTCACGCAGCCAGTCTGCGGTGAGTACGACTTGCTAACAAGTGATCTTGCAGCATGAAGAATCCTCAAAGTTCGGTATCTCGCTTGTCTAGAGAGTTGATCATGCCGTGTACCAGCTTTCGCAAATCACGATCTTTCTCAAGCAGCCATGGATCCAGCCTCGTCGAAAGTATTTATACGAAGCCTCCATCGTTTCCCAGATCCAGATCTGTACGAGTACGGGCATGCAGAGCGTCTGCATTGTCGAGTTGGTGGCGGTGGCTCAGCTGATGTGCTCTGGTAGTCAGGAGAGCTGGATGTACTCTCGCGCGGGATATCTGTGCACCCTCGTGCACCCGATGGGAGATAACCATTGACGGCACAAGTCACCCCAGCAGTAGTCAGCGATTTTGAGCGCGCAACGACGATGCATTCCAGCAATTGGCATCTCTTCCTTCTCGCCCTCCTAACCTGCACTGCACCAGCTCAGAACTCGATTCCAACTGAAGTCACCAGTTCCAAAGCTTCCGACGGCAGCTTGGTCTGCTCAGAAGGCGACAAGGACTGGACACTCCAACCAGAACACCTCACAGGCCTTGTGGGGACCAAGATCGACATCAACGGTCCGCCGGCGCCCTTCACGCGCTACGTTGGCAGCGTAGATGTGATGTACTTAGCGCGCCAGCAACAACGTCGAAGTCGACGACTGATAGTTAAATATCTGCAGCGTCTGTGCCAAACAGGGACACCAATCGAGGGAGCTACTCCTTGCTTAGCGATCGGTACTATTGAAATTGCCTACGGCAATGCATCGGTTGGCTAGGTGTCGACCCTGTCAGAGCTTGTTGCGACAACGACGACTGTGTCTGCCGACCCGTCGACTGTCATGACCAGCGCCTCTGCTACGCCTTCTACGTCTACTTCGACAACCGGCATGGAGGCAGGAGCCTCACCCACCGGGTCGGCTGTGTCGAGCACGGAAGAAGGTGGTGCTTTTGGCCATATGACGAGCTCGTTTGCGCTTGAGATGCTGTCGTCCGTTGCGTATCTTGTGCTTTTAGCCCGATAAACTCGGGTAGCAAGCGCGAGCAGTATCAGGTCGCTGGAGGCTGCTGGTGTGATGCGGAGAAGTACACAATATTGCAGATCTGGAATGCTCATGATGGTTCAGGAGACGATTGCGTCGAGCTTGACGAGGCGCAAGGATGTGAAAGAGCACGGAGAAGCTTCATTTCCATATGCCCATTCGGAAAACATCGATTTGGGCCGAAGGTAGAACGTCTCCATTGGAACGTGTGAACCAGGCGTGCTACATCAGCAGAAACGCTTCTCAAGCCTTGCCTTTCTTCGTTCTCCTCCTCTCCCACACCATGACATAGCTCTCTTTCGTGGACAACAGCTCGACATCCACCCTCTCGACGTACAGATCTTGCATCTCCCACCACCCACCATTCTCTCCACCCTCCTTGACCTGACACTTCCACATCTTTCGCTCGGCCTCGCCTTCGACCGAGTCATCCCGGACTTTGACACCCTCGTACGTGACGTTAGCCACCAAGTCATAAACCAAGGGCTCTCCGATTGGGTGAATCTTCGGATCTGGCTCCACGTATGGACTCATGTCTAGACTCCGCGGGTTGAAAGTGACAATTGTCGGGTTTCGTTGTGCTTGCAGGAACTTGTTTGAGGCAAAGCGCTTCACGTGCATGATCAAGAATGGTGGCAGAGGATGTTGTAGACGATATCGCATCCGAGTGTTCAGACGCTCCTGCGCGGTGATGCCGTTGTACTTCTGCAGAACGGTCGTAAGCGATACTTGCGGAATGATGTTCTTCTCCACGTCGTCTTGGAACAGTGGTGCTGGAGGAAGGTCGAGCGTGAGGATCATGAAGGGTGAGGTTTGCGATTTGATGACTCCTGCATCTTCGAAGCGGAGTCTGTCGCCTGCGTCGGCGCGGGCGGATATGGATTGTGATTCGATGCGAAGAGCTCCCTGGAAGATCTTCTGAACAAGAGATGAATGCGACTTTGTTTTGGAGCCGCCGAGGGAGAGGTGGAGGTTGTTGAGGAACCAGCTGAGAAAGTCGACAGGATCCGCTTGTTCGGTGAGAAGGAATTTCTTGTTACTCCGCAGTGCAACTTCTTGGATAAGTTCGTGTGGCGAAACGTGTGATTTGAAGGCCTTGGAGTTCCAGATTTTGCGGACAAGCACACTGAATCGTTGGACAAGCTGAGGCCGTGATGAAAGATCTTCCAGCATCAAAAAGTTCCGCAATGGTGTGACGTGTGATAGCGCCTGCACTACGACGTTCAGATAGTCATTCGCTTTGATGTTGTTCAGCCCAACGAATCCTGGTATGTACTTCTTTCCCAGCAAGTCCCATGCCGGTTTAGGCTCTTTGTCCAGCGACTTGACCTCTTCCTGTGTGAATCGTGGGTCTACCACAACCTTGATATCATCCAAGCTCTTGTTCTTCACCTCGTAACCCTCCGGCAGCACCCAGACTTTCTTCGTCTCCATGTTGATGTAGACATGGTGTCCTTCCTCCAACGCATGGAAATATGCCGGCGTCTTGTGTCCTCTGCCGGAGAAGTATTTTCCGCATACTAGGCAGGCGTACACATTGATGTTTGAAAGTGTCACGGAGCATAGCTTTTCGAAGTCGAAATCCAGTCGCGTTCGCGATATTGTGTCCAAGTAAAGATCTGAGTATCCGTCGGCTGGTACTTGGTGTCGTGACACATTTCTGTCGTCTTCTTCCTCATCAAACTCGTCCTCCTCCACTTTTGCAGCTTTCCCGTTCGCGTGTCCATTGCCATGCGCCTCAGCTGGTACTGGAGGCGGCGGAGCTGGTAAATCTTCGTCGCGAACATCGTGGACGCGCGCTTTCTTCGATGCCGGTGAGTCGGTCACAGAGTCCTCCAGAGATGCTTCCGCTGGTCGTTTCGCCATGATGAGAGTTTGTTGTGTTGCAATGCTGGATGGGGATGCACAGCTTCGGTGGTTCCGCTGCCTGCAGACCTGGAAACCTTAAATTTGGCGCTAGTGAGCAGAAATCCTACAGGGCAGGCAGGCACGCAGTGGTGTGGTGTTCGACATCATTCCAGATATGCATCCGAAGCTTTAAGCCAACGTCAAGCGAGTACTCGAAAAGCTCTCTTCTCATTATTCATTACCATTGTTAGCAGTCTACCTATGTGGCGTTCCGGAGCCAGCCTCGCAACACTCCAAAGAAAACTCCCCTTCAAGCCGACTCCTTCTCGTGCGACTCCTGAGATTGCTCCTCCATGTGATCGTTCTCCTCTGTGAGCGCATCTTCGTCATTGCAAGCCTTGCTACTCTTCTTCCTCAACGTGGCTCCGTACTTCAAGAACAGGAACGGCGTGAAAGCGAACAAGGTCGCCACCGCTGCCAATATGGTTGCGGCAATATTTGTCCCAAGACCGGAGAACATGTTATACGCAAACAACGGGAAGATCGCAGCCGCCAAGGTCCTTGTAAGACTGATAGCTGATACCGCCGAGCTTGCATACTGGCCGTACGAGTCCGTAGCATATCCGAAGAGCACGTACGAAAAGTCGTTCAGTGCGAACCCAATGAAGATGAGCCCGATCATCGAGACTGGCCACGGAACGTTAGTCACTCTGGGAGGGGTCGTCCAGGCAAATATCCACAGTCCAATGGCTAGTGCCGGACAAGCTATGGCGAAACTTGCGATCTTCGACTCCGGCAGAATTCTCCGACCCTCTCGACGATACTTTCGGAATACATGCTGGTCGTAGAACCGAGGAAGGATGTTGATGATCTCTCCGATCAGGATCGCAATGAATGCCAAAGACGAACTCGTCTCGTTGAAGGTCTGGTCGAAAGGCGGGTCGGTGTATGCAACTGTCAGGCCCTCTGTCAGGCCGTAGATCAACCCGAAAGCGATCGCGCACAGGATGGAGCAGAAGGTTACAATCGGCTCGGTGAACAAGAAGACAAGTGGACGGAACAAGGAGTTTTGCACAAACTCCTTGAATGAGAACTTGCCACCATAGGTGTTGGATTCCAGCTTTTCATTTCCCGTCTCCTTCTTGATCTTATCCACCTTCGCTTGCAATAGCTGAGATGCCTTGCTTTCCTTGATGAAGAAACATGCTCCGAGCGAAATTGCTGACACGATGGCTGATATCCAGAAGACCCATCTCCTGCACGAACTGTCAGCCATTGATATAGTGCATACTCTCGGCTAGCAAGAATGACATACCAGTTGGTCCGCGCCAACACATACGACGAGTATATCGGTCCCAGCACCAGACCAATCATGCCAGCCAAGGTGTACAAATATACAACCCAGATACGCTTCTCAGCATCGAACATGTCCTCGAAGTTTCCAAAAGCGACTGTGGCCGGGATGGCCGCGGCGACGCCCTGAAAGAATCTCCCGATGTATATGGCGGCGCTTGCTCCAGGCAAGTCGGACGGAACAGCAGCGACCACGACTGAAGTGACGCAAAACATGGCAGTGGCAATGATGTAGATCGTCCGTCGGCCGAAGGTCTCAGAGATTGGTGAACAGAAGATGCCTCCAACGGTCTGTCCGATGAGGTACAACGAGACGAACGCGAAGTATGCCAGGTTTCTCTGGATGCCATATTCCATGCGAGCGCTATTCGCGGCAGCCGTTCCAGATGAGCTGATCCCTGTCATGTACAGCTCCAGCCATGATATGATCATGGCGGAGTAGTACTTCGACCGCGGACTCCAGTTCCGCGGATGGTCCTTCGCTCCATCGCTCCAGAAGACTTTGTTGTCATCTCCAACACGCACTCCGAATTTTTCCAACTGCTCTTTCGACAAGTCGTTGCTTTCTTTACTCTGCGATGGTGTCGAGTCTCGGGCCAGTGTCTGCGATGAGCGTTCAGAGTTCATGGACGCGGTCGAAGACGTGCTGTGTGTAGCTGAACGAATAACGAGGACCACGAACGGGATCTAGTCGAAGGACGACCTCGTCACCGTGCTCGCCTCTCGCTCGCGTTAGGGTCCTCAGGGTACACATGTACCGCTATATGACGAGCAGTAGCATGCTTTCGAAGCATCAAGCCCAATGGTTTAATTGCACCCCGGATCTGTATCTGACCAAGCCCTCGATGATGCCGGCTGCCGAGTCACATCGTCGGCTGAGCCTGCATGATATCATGACTCAATGGACGACAGGCGAGTCGGCGATGTGCCTCGAGCGGAGGAGGTAACACAAATAAGCTCAAAGAGAAGTGGAGTTCGGATCGGTTTCTCCTCACAGATCATGTATGCATCATAATAAGCTTCGTGTGGCGTCGATGCTCGTCGATCTGATTATCGAATAAGCATCGTTCCTTCCTATTCGAGACTAATGCATTTCTGTTCGATGCATCATGTGTATGCAAACACCCAAATTTACACGTCTTCTTGGATGTCACTCTTCTCAGCTCGTTGGCGAAACGTATATGAAGCCGTTTCAAGCACTGGGTGGTGTTGGTGGGGGTGTCGCAACGGCTTGAAGCCAGATCCCATGCCTGGATGTCACTCCCATTCTCCTGAGTCCCATGGCCAGACAGGAAAGCCTTTCAACCGCTGATGCGATACTGAATCGGCTTGAAGCTGCCGCCGTTCGATTGAAGAGCCGAGCAAGCCGTCAGTCCGATGATCAAATCAATCTCCGCTGTAAAGTCGATGTGGTCTCCGGCTTTGGAAGTGGGAGGGTCGACCTTGAGCTCACCCGTGGTACCATCTACCACGACGTTCATAAAACAATTGAAGGCCGTTGGCTATTGTTTGTCAGCTTCCTGAAAGCGCAAAATCATGCTGTACACGGCCTTACGATCTGATCCTCGTCGATACCAAACTTCTTCAACGCATTTGCGAGATTTCCGAAACATCCGGGTGCTGGATCCTTGTCTCCGTAGATGATCCGAAAAGTGTCCTTGGAGCATGGAGTCAGGAGGAAGTCCTATATGATGGCGGTGTGAGTAGCTAGCCATACCGCAAGAGTTATTAATTCGAACATACGTGGCGTTTGCAGGTATCTTCGACGATATTCAGCATGATATTGCTGCGATTGCTGTATATCGGGTCGCCCGTGGTAAGGAACAGTCGGCTGGCATAGTCCAAGGTTCTTCCACCAGAGATGACTTCTTTGGGATCTGCTTGAGAGAAGGCAAGGAGATCTGCCACCTGCACGCCCTCGACGTCAATGACAGTCAGGCGTTGGCCTTTGTTCAGCTTGAAGGCAGTTCCGGTTTTCGGGTCCAACTGAATGGTGCCATCTTCAAGAACGTGCGTGGACTCCATGGTGAAGGATGTTGTAGTGTGCAGAACCGTCCTGATGTGCAAGTTTTCGGTCTTCGGCAGGCTAGGTTCTTGGAAAAGGATAACCAATCGGAGATTTGCTGACCGTCCTGACATTGGTGGCTGTGCAGCACGCATCATTCGTCCTCAGATCGGCCGCATCTCCGTTCTCTCCACGATCTAGCATAGATCGATGAACCTTGTCTCAGCCGCCGAAAGCTTATACCTAATATGGATGTCAATAAAAGGCGCTATGATTCCTTCGATCGTCATTGATCTTGCGCGGGATGCAAGCGGAGCTCCTGCAACGTCAACGCAATGCGCGTGTGCCACCGATGAGCTGATGATCCGGGTCAACCATACGAGCAGCAAACCGTGCTAGCCCAAGGAGTCCTGCGGGTACGCTGCGCAATTCTCGTGGCAAGTGGAGAGTTGTGCTAGTACAAATGGCAAACTGGGCCACCTCATGTTGACTGCACATCCAACAACCTCACCTGCCTTGTTGCATTCGCACACTGCTGGAAGTTCACGGTCGAGCTCATCTTCCATTCCTCGACGAGCTAAAGATCACTGTCAGCATGCAGATCGCTCTCAACATACTGCTCTTCTTTGCTGGCTTCTCGATCGCAACGTTCATTGCATTGAGACCGAAGAAAGCCGGTCGAGATCTCGAGACGCTTCGCTATGTCGCTGATGGACTGCATGACAAGGCACGAAGCCTAAGTACCGGCAGCCCAGCAGTTGCTGATGAGAGTCGAGTTGTGCGTGATGATGGAGAGAATCTACTCACAAAGTAAGCGTCGAACAACACGCCCATCCGAGTATGTACTGATCAGTCTGCAGAGAGCAAGTCGAAGCGAAGTACGACATGGACGCATGGCAGCGGAATGTCTACGAAGAATTCAAGACCACGATCCTGGCGAAAGGGACTGGCCTCAAGACATTTCCATGCGTATACGCCACGATGGGCTATCGGAGCGGCGACCATCGTTACGTCTTCCTGCATTCCGACGATCCATCAGAACCTCGCAACATCCGCCTCATCGCGCCCGCATTGAGAGCATACCTCCGACTGTCTCGCTCGCTCGGGCCAAACACGAGCCTGGTCATCATGGGTGCTCCGACAGAAGGCGAGCAGAGAAGCGTCGAAGAGTACAACCACAACTTTTGGGAGATGCTTCGAGGTCTGAGGATCTGGGATTCCGCACCATGGCCAGAAAACATCCCGCAAGAGACGGAGGATCAAAATTGGACTTTCTGCTTCGATGGCGAGCCGCTATTCCCCGTGGCACTTACTCCTGCCCACCAAAAGAGATGGTCTCGACGTGCGCCGGTACCACTGGTCGCACTGCAACCAAAATGGGTCCTCGACAATTTGCTTTCCACCACAGAAAAAAGAGAAGCGGCCACGGGCAAAGTGAGGAAATTGCTTGCCCAATACGATCAGACCGAGGTCAGTCCGGACTTGACTTCGTATGGCGAAGCCAGCGAGATACACCAGCTTTGCCTCAGGGACGAGAACACGACGGTAGAATGTCCTTACGGCGACTTCGACAAGGGCAGCTCTTCGCCTGCGTCTTCTCGGCGAGCATCAATGGAGGAATAGTGGCCAGGTCCTGGTTCTTGCGTTTAGCGTTGGTGTTTGGCGAGCATGTGCATTTAGATTTCCGCATCGCTATAGCATAATATCGGGACTTGCTAAACGCAGTGCCGTGAAATTCTAAACACCGTGCGGTTAAATTCTTAACACCTTATAATGCCTTAGGCACTACTACATTAATAGGCGCGGACCTTA